>WWPN01000022.1:0-15543 GCA_013177575.1 Candida sojae | reverse complement strand
TCTTCCATTTTTTTATTTTTATCTGTTCAATAAAATTCTTGCAAAATAACTAAAACAGTCAAACATTTAACCCTCTCATGTTCTAATGCGATCTAGTACACTTGGTACAATTCGTCAAGCCTCTATGGAACATAAAACATATTATATACTGGTTCGATTGTTTTTACATCTAATCACTTTACTTACCTATACCAACATCACCCGGTTGCTAGTTGATTTCAGTATAATACCATTTCTTCTCCTTATTCTAATTGCCATACCCAGTAGACAACACTCTTTTTGATATCATCAAGTATTTTGTACATCTATTTGTACTATTGTGGGGTGGTCTAGGGTAACAGAACATTCCTGAAGTCGTGTACAATGTCAATCAATCTTACCCCAATTGATGAAGGAGTTTTCAATTTTCTTGCCCCGACAAAACCAAAAGAAAAAAGAATGAAAAAGGAAAACGGATTCAAGATCATTTTTCTTTACTATTATTCAAGAATCAATTGACTTTAAGAATGTTCAGAACCACTTTATCCAAATCCTTAAACTTAAACTCTGCTAGATTATTTTCTACCACTCCAAGAACTTGGGGTACTAAAGTTTTCTTCAACACTTCTATTAATGGTGAACCTCAACCACCAATCAAATTTGAATTGTTTGATGATGTCACTCCAATCACTGCTGAAAATTTCCGTGTTTTAGCTACTGGTGAAAAAGGTGTTGGTTACGCTGGTTCTATTTTTCATCGTATTATTCCTCAATTCATGTTACAAGGTGGTGATTTTGAAACTGGTCAAGGTTACGGTGGTTACTCTCCAACCCATAACAATGATAAATTTGATGATGAAAACTTTATCAAAAAACATACCAAAGCAGGTTTATTATCCATGGCTAATGCTGGTCCAAATACTAATGGTTCCCAATTCTTTATTACTACTGTTCCATGTCCATGGTTGGATGGTAAACATGTTGTCTTTGGTGAAGTCATTGAAGGCTTAGATGTTGTTAAGAAGATTGAAGGTCTTGGTACTCCAAGTGGTAAACCAGCCGCTAAGATTGTTATCGAAGAAAGTGGTGAAGTCCAAGAATAAATGAATCACATACATGTAAATACACTTAGCAATTACACTACTTCAGAGTATTAAATAAAGATAAATATATATATATATATATTCGTTTCCTTCGAAATATGCAATGGAGTTTAGCTTTTAAATAATACCAAATGAACTCTCTGTTTATTTTTTTTTTTTTTTTAGTTTATACAAATGAGATATTAGGGAGAAAAGTTTATTTACTGTTTGAAGATTGGATCTTCATTAGCCTTGATTAAATCTTGTGGTTGTTTCTTCTTTAATTCAGCCAATTTATCATAATCACCAGCCAAAATTCTGGAAACAACCAAATCATCTCTATCTTGAATTTCTCTCTTAGTCTTACCTTCATTACTCAAGAATTCCTTAGCCTTGACAGTATCACCATGGAAGTAATCTTCCATAGCTCTCAATCTCAATTCTTTTTCAGCCCAATCTGGACCTTCCAATTCTCTCAACTTAGTTTGTTGAGTGTATTTAACGTAAAAGACATAAGCAAAGATTGGCAAAACGATGTAAAAATATGGAATTTCCCAACCTTCTGCCTTTGCAGTTTCTCTAATGATTTTCCATTTCAATTCTCCAGTAGTGGCATCTTTATATGGGATTTTATCGATAATTTTACCAGAATCTTTAGAAACAAATCCAAAATGACTCAAATCTTCAGAGTTATCTTTGAATAATTGTAATTGTTCTTTAGGAATTCCAGGTAATATCCAATTCCATTCAGAATAATTTCTTTTATAATATAAGTTTTGTAAATCGGCAATAGTTTTAAATTCAGAATCAGTTGGAACTCTAGCACTTCCATCAGGGTTGGAGTAAATCTTGGCAACATTAGGTAAAGTATCTAATTTGTGACGGATTTCTTGTTCTAATGAATAACTGAACTTTTGAGGTTTATATTTCAACAAAGTGAAAAGTGGTGATTTGAATGTAAAGTTCATGGTTGATGATGACGATTTTAATGAATAACTAATACTTGAAAGGGTCGGGAGTAGAATATCACAAAAAATGGTAATTAATTAATGATTGGACACTAGTGGTATCAATAGTCGTTTATTCCTTTTCCAATTAATCTCTTTCCTTTAATAAGCTTGAGGATTTTTGCTTAGGATGTTTATTTTTCTATTAAATTTTATTGGTTCAATTCTGAGCGAGACTCAGAGAAAGAGAAAAAAAAAATTCATCTTGAAAAAAAAAAGTTTTTAATTTTTGCAATTTATGCCTGAGTGGGAAGTTTTACATGTTAGAGAGAGTGTGTATAAATATTCTAATATGTAATCAATTCTTTGTAGACCCAAAACTACCAAACCCCATTAATGAGTTAATATTATCATTCAGAGTTGAATTTTTATCCTCCTCTTTTGTTTCTTCCTCTGTTTTTGAATATTTTTCTTTCAATTCGCTTTTGTTTCTTTTTATCTTCAAATTGTTTCCTTCTTGCAACTCGTTCTTCAAATGTCAACCCTGACAAATTATTTTCCACATTATTTTTATCTCGGATACTCTTAGCTATTAGTCTTTCCATGGTTGTAACCACTTCTTGTAAACTTGCTCTTCGTATACCTCCTTCTAATAATTCTTCGTTCAGTGTGCTACCATCCTTACTGGAATTTGCTTGGTTTAGTCTATTTATATGTTGTGGAGAATTCAAATGATCAACCAATAATAAATTATCTCGAAACGATATATCACATATGGGACAAAAAAATCCAAATCGTTTATTTCTACCAGAAGTAGTAGTTATTATAGATGATTGGGGTGTTATTAAGTTATATTCTTTTACTTGATTGAGCAGTTGATCAAGTAATTTGTTTCTTTGTTTAACGTGTTCCAAGGATGATGAATCATCTTGAATTTGGTTAGTCAGATTAGGTTCTGGACCTGATTGTTTCTTTTTAGACTTTGCTTCCTCTGCATATGCTTCTAGATTCCACTTTTTTCTACCATATTGATCAGTTGTGATTTTTTTATTGTTTGTCATGTCGCTTTGTTAGTGATGGTAATCTTGATAAGGTTCTGAGTTTGTTTTTTTATATTTTTCTTTGTATAATTGCATCAACGTGTTGGAAAAAAAAATTGTCTCCACCAGTGATGGTCTCCTTTAGACAGAATTCGAATAATGACTAAACCAACCAATACTGGACCAAAAAATAATAGCATATTATCAATGATGAAAAATGGTGGTAAGGTTAGTAAACCTTCTGCTAGTCCTAAGCCAAAATCAACTTTAATACCAGAAGATATTATTCAAGAGAAGATCAAGAATTCAGACGCACCAGAATGGGAAGTAATCGGTAGTCATTTAATTAAGAAACTCCCAGAAGAAATATCAATATCGGATAACAAGGTCAAAATAGCGGGTTTTGATCTAGATGGAACATTAATTAAGACAAAATCAGGAGGTAAATTTGCTCGTGGTCCCGATGATTGGCAATGGTGGAATGAAAACGTTCTGGTTAAATTAGTAGATCTACACAACAAAGGTTATATAATTGTTATATTTACTAATCAAGGTGCAGTTCTTGCAGTTCCAAAGTGTAGTAAGTCATATATAAATCTCACCACGAAATTGGATAAAATTACCCAAGATCTTAAATCGAATGGAATCCAATCAAAGAATTTGTTCATTTATGCATCCCCAAAAAGACCATCTGGTAAGAAAAGTAAAACATTGATTAACTTAAGTAGTGAAGAAGTACATGAGACTATGAGAAAACCCCTGTCAGGAATGTGGGATAGCTTTCTACAAGATCTCAAGGACAATGGCTTAGAAGGAATTGATTATGAGAATAGTTTTTTTATTGGTGATGCAGCAGGAAGAAAGAAAGACTTTCTGGATAGTGATTTGGTATTTGCCAAAAACATAAACCTAAAGTTTCAAACTCCGGAGGAACTATTTACAATTGAATAAACTAGATGAAAGAAATAATAACAATAATAAAAAATATTTAAAGATCTTCCATTATGACCTGTTCAATTTCTTCATCCATTAAATCGAACTTATCAACCAAGGTTTTGGCTCTACCAACAGAATCGAAATAACCATCAACGTTACGAATAGCACGTTGTTCTTCTTCGCTCTTGAATTTTGGCAATTCATTCAACATGTCAAAATGTAATACCACACATTTTTCAACATCAGCAACATCATTTTCAAATTTAATTGCTTCAGCAGTAGTTTGTGGATAATTCTTAATCACAAAATTTGTGTTAAAAGTTCCTTGTCTTGTGTTTAAATAATTGTTAATTTCTTGTTTAACAAGAGCAGTAATCAAACCTTGAGGATATGGTCTCCTTTGTTCTTCCAAATCATGCAATAAATAATGATATCTTAATCCTTCATCTTGTTTTTGTTGTTCAATTAATTCACTTGGGTCAATAATTTTAACATAGGTGCCTTCGTCTTTGGCTTTCAACAAGTCCTCAATCTTTGTCAATTGATTATTATCATAGATGTATGGAATAACATAAAACTTGTACTTGGAACTCATGTCACCAGTAATCAATTTGTTTCTTCTTTTAACGCCAGTTTCTTCTTCGTATTGTTTGAATTCACGTTCAGAAAAGTCTTTCTTCACTGTTTTCTTATCAACTCTATTGGCAACATAATAGATAAAACCCCATGATAAAACAACCATGTAGAATAAATATCTTAAAACTGGTTCCTTTTTTCTTTGTTTGTGAATAATGACATAGTTTCTCTTGATAACATTGACCGGGCTTTGAGTAAGTAAAGATGGGTATTTAGGAATTCTGGATGAGGTTATAAGTCTCCTAGATAAGAATTGAGAAGGAATTCTTGTAAAAGTTCTAGCAAACATTAAATAATACTGATATATTTTTTGACTGGTAGCAGTTGTGGTAATGTAATTCCTGTGTGCTCAAGTATCAAGTCATCAAAAGAGAGATGAAATTGAATTCATTTTTGATTTTTCCGTACATCATTATTTTATTTCTTGTGGGAACCAATTTTTGATTGGAAAACAAACTGATGACAGAGAGAAAAGTAAAAAAATTTTCAAAACTGTTTTAAATAGATCAAGCACAAGACGACAATAAAGAACCAACGGATATCACAAGTTTAAACCATGTCATCTTTAGTTCAATTATCAAGATTCTGTGCTCATTTGAAAAACAGTTTGAATGTTACGATGAGTAAAACATCACTTCCATATAATAGAACAAATTTACTAGCAGCCATGGCATTGTATCAACAAGGTTTTATAAGTTCAGTTCAAAGAGGTTCAACAGAAGGTCCAGATTTGGTACCTACAGATGCTACTCCGGATAATATAACTTCCAGAAGACTATGGATTGATTTAAAATACAGAAATAATCAATCTGTAATTAATGAATTAAACATGGTTTCAAAACCAAGTAGAAAAATCAACTTGACAGCGGAAGAAATTAAAGCTTTGTCATCTGGATTAAGAGTAAGAAACCTTCCTCCATTACAACCTGCGGAATGTGTTTTTATTGAACATGAAAAAGAAGTTGTGGAAATCCAGGATGCTGCCAAAAGAGGTATTTCTGGTCAAGCATTATTTAGAATCAGATAAGAGAAATTTCCTTTGGGATGTAAATTTTTTTTTTTAAATTCGTCATTTATTTTGTAATTATTGTATATAGTCTCAAACTTCATAATATATTCATACATTGGTCTGTACTGTATATGTTATCGCAATCACAAGGCAACTTTCTGTGTAGACCCACTACCATTCCAATTTGTCATATCAACTTGCCAACCTTTCCAAACCATCAACTTTTCTCTGAAATCTTCAGTGGCATTGAATTTAGTAAAGCTTTGTTGTGATATTGATGCATAATCATTTCTTGTGAATACTGGTCTGGCAGGTTTGATAGTATCCCTATAAGCAGTGGAGGTAGTACTAGCAATATTTGTAGCACCAGATGAAACGGATGATGTTAATGCCTTTAAGTTTTTGTTTTCTAACTCCAAAGATTGTATCTTGTCATTTAAATCCATCTTTGAAAGTTTCAAATCGGTGTTTTCATCACGTAACTTCTTGATTGTTGATTTTTGTTGTTCAATAGTTTGTTTCAATTCTTTAAATTGTTTTTCATAATCTATTGTTGATTGTGATGTAGACTCCAATACCGGCTCATTAACAATTGATTCTATTACTTCTTTAGATCCAACAACCTTTTTTGGTTCAGTAGTAGTTTCTTCTGATTCTTTTTCCTTTGTTTCTTCTGTAACTTCCTCTTTTGATTCTTCAGGAGACTCCTCCTTTTTTGATTCTTCAGGAGACTCCTCCTTTTTTGATTCTTCAGGAGACTCCTCCTCTTTTGGTTCTTCCTTAATCTCATCCTTTACTTCATCCTTAGTTTCATCCTTTACTTCATCTTTAGTTTCAACTTCTTTCTTTGGATTTTCCTCTTCAATTGGATTTTCTTCCGGAACAGGTGTATTTTCAGCTGTGCTTTCGTCAACACCGTCAGATTTCTTATTCTTCTTTGATTTCTTTTTTTTATTTTTCTTTTTCAATTCTTCAAATTTCTTTCTTGCTGCTTCTAATCTTTCTTCTTTAGATAAGTCATTATCTGAAGTATCTTCAGTTAATTGTTCTTGTTCTTGTTCTTTATCGGACATGATTATATTGATGATTTAGTTGTATAAAGGTGGGTCAAGTTTATCCTTACACACGATTTTTTTTTTCTCTGTCTGTCCTGATTTGTTTCTATGTACAGTCTTTGTCCTTTTAATTTAAACTCAGAGCCAAAAATTTTTATACTTGGGTGACAGAATTATTGAAACCGAGAAAACAAAAATTTGTCAACCAAGGCGGACAAAATTATTTAGCCAAATGTCGAATATTTTTCTACCTCGTGACCTCAATGTTTACACCAAGGCGTACAAATATATTGCAACCAACAGATTGCAAAGTTTTCAAACTCAGGGGGGTATCCAGCACGGTCAAAACTATGCTTGGTACACTAAATGTGACAGGAAGCAAAAATTCCCCCTTCCTATGCTTTAAATATCCTCCTATTTCTGAACTCACAGGTTTCATTCTACCTCTACCTGTAATATGCATGTTGATTTGTAATTATGTTTTCTGTTTTACTTTTATGGTCTTTTAGGGTTTTGGCATTTTCAATTTTTTTACATTTTGAATTTTCTATTTTTGTCTTTTTATGTTTTCATTATCACTTAACCATAGATGCGTTTAGAACTCCTGCTTGTCCAAACAGAGTTGAACGTGACTTCCTGAATGTCCACAGAAACCTTGATAGCTTTCTTCCACTATTTTGCTGGTGGCTTCCATAACCTTGGGTGTCAACTGTTCCTTTCTGTTCAATGCCGAGCGTTTAACTTTGGACTTGCACACAGACCAGAACTCCTCGATTGCATTCAAACTGGGCGAATATGGAGGCAAGAATACGAGCTCCAATCCGCTCAGGGCAACCAACAACTGAAGGTCGCGGCGCTTGTGAATAGCTGCGTTGTCGAGGATCAAGTACTTCAACTCTTTGAGATCTTTGTCAGCACGAATTTGCTGGGTGACTCCTTTGATAAACGAATAGAAGTGGTTGGCTGTTGTGCCTCTACCACTAGATTCGGTAACAGAAGTATCAGAGTTGATTTTTCTTTTCTTGTTGGCCACAGTTTTGGATTGGCTTCTTGCCTTCAAGTCGATACAGCCCTTGGAACAAATGGCACCGAGGAAAGACACATTCACCCTTTTGTTACGGAACTTTGATCACCGCCTTTTCTCCAACAGCAGACCACCCGTATTCTCGTCTCATACTGATATTAAAACCAGCCTCGTCTATGAAAACACAGTTCTTGTTGAAGTCGAGCTTGTCTTTGTACTCGGTAGCCCAATCGTATCTCTGTTGCTTGACGTCGTCCAGTCCTCTTCTCATGGCCCACTTCGAGATCCTTTTGACACTGAACTTCAACTTTCTGGTAATGAACTTGTAGATAGTCGAGACACTTGCTTTCACATCATCGAAAGTGCTTCTGAGTTTCTCCAACAAGAACTCCAATGTGACAGTGGCATCTTCAGTTATCAAGTTCTTCAAGAATTCTCTGTGTTCCTCAGTAAGAAGAGGTTTACGTCCACGCTTCTTCGGTGTCTCATAAATCCCATTGATTTCGTTCACAATCTTTCTGTTCCAATTCCTCTTCCAGGCGTATGCTGTCTGCAAGTTTATGTCATTGAGTTTGGCTGCTCGGAAGGCTGAGTAACCTTCTTCAAGGATCATATTCCAGAATCTTTGTCTCTGGCCCTCAGAGTAGTACCGGTATCTCCCTCTTTTGGGCTTATTGTTTACAACTATATCTACATCTACGTCAGTTTCTACATCGATATCGATATCATCATTTTCATTCAATCCTGAATCATCAAAGTTAGTATTGTTTAGACCATGCAATCTTTTATAGTCACTGTAGCTGAAACACGGCTCCAACAGCCCCAATTCACACTCCAGGTCATGCGGTCCCTATCATCAATAGGAACCTGTTTCCAAGTCCATCCATATAGCCGTCTTCAAGCCTTTCCAGTCGAAAATCCATACTTACTGTTGTTATGATTTGCTTATTTACCTTCCAGGAACATATCACATAAGAAGAAAGAAATAACTTCCTTCATTAAAAAAAAACAAGGAAAACAGTGGAGTATTTATACAAAGATATTACATGCCCGCCTCTGAGGAGTTTTATTTTCTGCTGACTAATCGTTGGGAGAAAGATGACATAATATCATACATTCTGTTCTCAAACTACCTCAATTTGCTGGCTAACTCTACTACAAACAAAAACGTGACCACATTCAAAGAATACACCAGCATATAAATAGTGTCATCCAGCACTAATAGCTTTGAACATGAAGGATAGTCCTAAGTTTGAAAACTTTGCAATCTGTTGGTTGCAATTTTTTATATGTACGTCTTGGTGTAAACATTTAGGTCACGAGGTAGAAAATATTCGACATTTGGCTAAATAATTTTGTCCGCCTTGGTTGACAAATTTTTGTTTTCTCGGTTTCAATAATTCTGTCACCCAAGTATAAAAATTTTTGGCTCTGAGTTTAAATTAAAAGGACAAAGACTGTATTGAGTGAGAGGACACTCTTTTTCTTAGATGTAAATTTCCCTTACACCCTTGTAACCGCTTGAGCAAAACCCCAATCAATAGTTAATAGCCATTTTTACTAACACTAGTCTATAAATCATCCAATGGTGATTTAGTTTATACCCTAACAACTGAGGAGAAATCTTGCTCCAGAATTTTCAATATAATCGTGACTGGTTCAATTTAACGGGATTTTTAATCTACCAAGACCCCAAAACGAGGATTTATGCACCCACAACTTATACGGATACGCTTATTATATCCGTTATTCGTGGAACATTTCTTAAAGGTAAGACTTTGTATTACTATGAGCCGCTCCTCCTCCTCCACCATTCACACAAACTCTTCGTATTAATACCACAAAAGAAAGTTGTTCAGTTACATAATCTGGAAAACACCGAAAAGTCCTATTCATACAGGAATAGCCCTCATTAGCGGCATTAGCGGTCATTCTCAATTAATCTCTGGCATATTATTATTCTTAAATTTTTGGCGGTGGATTCCCGAAGAATTCAACAGTAAATTTTAGTTACAAAGTTTACTATTCGTTCTATATCATAAATTAGTCTTATCTGATTGTTTGAAACCTACTATCATCCTTAGCTTATCTTGGTACACCATTGAAATCAAACAATAACCACTGATAGTGATTAACTTACCTATAACGTTGTTGTACCAAGAATTATCAAATATTAAAACAGTACACGCGCTTAGAGTTTCTCAAATAGTATTCAATTCCGCTCTAGGGAACTAAAAATATTAGAATAAAACGCAATTGTTATTTTGTGCATTTAATTTATCTCCACTTAACCCACAACATAATTATTAAAGTAATTTTCATAGTTTAATGACTAAGTTAAGTTGCTATTCAAATGGGTAATACCTATAAAAAAATTGATAATGATGATGATAATGATAATGTTGATGATATATAAACTATTTATGATGATCATTGAAAAATGTAGAAAATTTTTTAGTTTTAATAGCTAGTAAGATTAATAAAAAAAAAACTCGTTGTTTATTTAACTATGACTATAGATTCCGAAGTTGGTGAAATTCTAGAATATGAAATGGTACCTGGTACCGTACAGTTGATTGATGTAACTGGTACATTAGATGTTCAAAAAAATAATGATGATTCAAATATTATTTTACAACCACAACCATCTTCAAATCCAAATGATCCACTTCGTTTTAGTAATACTAAAAGAAGATTTCAATTTTTATTAGTTTTCGTATGGTGCGTTTTACAAAGTGCTACATCGAATTTTACCGGTCCTTTATATGATGCGTTTGTTGAAGATTTACATGTTACTTATGATCAAATTAATGATACTGCTGCTTTATGTTTTACCGGTTTAGGTGTTGGGGTAGTTATTGCTCAACCTTGTGCTGCGAAATTTGGTCAACGTGTGGTTTACTTATCCTGTACTTTAATTGCAATCATTGCTTGTATTGTCGGAGGAACTGCCAAGGATTATCGCTGTTGTATATATTTAATTTATTATCTGGTTTTGGTGCTGCTCCTGTAGATTCCTTGCAGAAGTCACTGCTACTAATTTGACTTTTCAACATGAAAGAAGTATGGCAGTTTCTGTGATTATCATGGCTTTATATGTTGGTAGTTATGGTGGTCCAATTGTTGCTGGATATATTACGGAAAATCTTGGATGGAGATGGTGTTATCATATCCAAATTATTCTTTATTGTGCTTTATTCATCGTGATGTTTTTCCTGTTTGAAGAAACCACATTCAAGAGAAATAGTGAAAAAGAAGATGAATTTGAAGAAAAAATTCTTCATCAAGTACAATCAATACAATCCAGAGATTTCAATTCATCATCAGACATGAAAGACAAACTTTATGATAAACTTGAAGTTGAAGAAATTTCAACTTCTTCAACTGCAAAAAACTTATTGGCAAAGAATGAAATTAATTCAAACCGATCATGCAGATGATAGATCATGGTTACATATTTTTATTAGACCAATTTTTAATTTATTTCCCAGCTATTATTTGGGCAAGTATTTGTTATGGTGCTCAAATGATGTGGTTAAGTTTAATGGGTAACACACAAACATTATTTTATGCAAGTGAACCTTACAACATGTCAGCTGATCAAGTTGGTTTAACCAATTTATCACCATTAATTGGTGTTATCTTTGGAATGTTATATGGTGGTCCATTTGTTGATTGGTTTTCTGTTCAAAAAGCAAAACGTAACAATGGTATCCTGGAGCCTGAACATAAATTATGGACTATGGCAATTCCATTAATTACAAATGCTGCTGGTTTGATTGCATATGGGTTTGGTCCTTATTATAAAGCACATTGGGCAATCTCAGTGATAATTGGTCAAGGTTTGCTAGGTTTTTCAATGGCTGCAACAGGTTCTTTATGTTTATCATATGGTGCATTTGATTGTTATCATAAATTAGCTGGTGAAAGTATTGTTTGGATTTTATTTGTTAGAAATATGATTGGTATGATCTTCTGTTTTGTTTGTCAACCTTGGATTAATAGTGGAATAATATCAACCACAGTTACTATGTGTGCATTATCAGTAGCTATAAATGGTGCTGTTGTTATATTCTTGGTTTACGGTAAATCTTTCCGAAAATGGACAGCAGAGCCTTATTTAAAAATTAGTGATCCAAATTATGGTAGTATTTAAAGTAAATATATATTCATAATAATACAAATAATAGTTAGTACCTAACTTTGATAGTTTTCCATAACTGTGTAACATCATTAATAAATTGTCTTTCTCTTTGTGTACTTTGTGTAAAATTTTATCCAACCCGGGACCGCACTATCTTTGCGGGTGCTGTAATTAGGGATATCGGAAGTGAGGACCCGATGAAAAAAAGAAAGACTCATTGAATCAAATGTGTGCATGGAGGCAATGAATTCTTTCAGACATCTGAGCCAACTAGCCCCATATATAAAAACCTATGTCTTATGTGCTCTTCATCTGGTTGGTTCATAATATTTTTTTCCAGTACATTCATTAGACAATTCATGCACCCATAAATGACTTCATCTTCATCTTTATCTTCATCTTCAATAACTACGACTATTCCACAACCAATTCAAGGATCAAGTAATAATAACCACCATGAAACCATTGAATTATCATGGATGAATAATAATTCTGGGAAATCTAGACAAGATGATATTGCAGTATTAGAACATGAATTTCCTCAAATCCCAGATATTGAACCTAAAGGTGAGGATTATTTCTTAAGACGACGTCAATCAACAATACCACAATCTCGTCATGGTGATACCCCTGATGAAAGTAGAGCATTAATGTATGGATCAGAAACAAATTATGATAAATTTCCTGATGGTGGACTTCAAGCAAATATTGTATTATTAGGATCATTTATTGGTTTAATTGCAGATTTTGGAATTGCAAATGCTTTAGGTGCTATAGAATCATATATTGCATTACATCAATTAGCAGGTGTTCCAAAATCAACATTAGGTTGGATTTTCTCATTACATTTAGGATTTATGTATTTCTTTGGGGTATTTTTTGGAGAATTATTTGATAAATTTGGTGCAAAACGTCCAATGATTGGAGGTACAATTTTCATGACTTTGGGGTTATTTTGTACTGCTGAATCCAAAACTATTTATCAATTCATTTTATCATTTTCATTAGTTACTGCTCTTGGTACACTGTTAGGAATGAGTGCTCTTATTGGATCATTAAGTCATTGGTTTTGAAAAACGAGGTACAGCATGTTCAATTGGGACGATAGGTGGATTAGTTGGATCTGCTTGGTTTACAATGATGTTGAATAAATTATATGGTTCTATTGGGTATAAGAATGCCATAAGAGTTCTTGCATCTATTTGTTTCTTCCTTATGTCAATTGCAACTGTTTTGGTTCGAGATAGACGATCAGTACTACAAGCACCATCGGATGAAACTCAAGAACATATCAGTATTTGGCAAAAATACCAAAGTTTTTCAAAGGATGTTTGGATTTTTCAGTGGTTAAAGATATGAAATTTGTTTCCTTATGTTTGGCTGTGTTTCTTAGTGAAGTTGTCTCAATGACCACCTTGACGTATTTGGGATCTTATGCAATTTATTTCGGATTGTCAGACACCACATCATTTCTTATGCTTACTTTAGTTAATGTTTGTGGTATTCCATCAAGATTATTCTCGGGGGTTTTGGCGGATAAATATGGTCGATTCAACGTCATGTGTGTATGTTCATTGGCAACAACAATAATCATTTTTGCATTATGGTATCCATCAAGTATTTCCAATTACAGAACAACCGTGAACTTGTTGTATGCATTCAGTGTATTGTTTGGTATTTCAACATCATCTGTAATTTCTTTGATTCCAGCATGTACTGGTCAAATTTGTTCATCAGATAGATTTGGTAAAGTTTATGGTACTATGTATTTCTTTTTGGGATTTTTAACCATTTTAGGAATGTATTTGGCTACATTGGTAATTGCAGATGGAAATAGTGCAAGTTTTGGTAATTTTGTATTGTTTGAAGGATCATTATCTGCTCTTAACGTATTAATATGGATTTGGGCAAGATATTCGGCAGTGGGGTTAAAATGGTGTAAATTTTAGATAAGTAAGGGGTTTTTGTTACATTATGTATATAGAGGGTTTATTCAATTATTACAATATTGTTTTCGCTTAAATGTTAAATATTACTTGAATTCTTTTGCATGTTTCATCTATTATCAAACCAAAACCGTTGCCTAGAAATTGATAAAACAATCTAAAAAATAAATAACTAAGAAATTTTATTTTTTTACGACAATTAGAAATTGAAGTAGGTCATTGGTGATACAATTCTTGTGGTCTTCTGTGGTTGTGCAATACATCACCTAATCCAATGTAGAATCCAACACGAGAGTAATAAAGACAAAAAATAAACCCATTTATGACAGGATGTGTACTTACCATTATTCTATCCACGTGAGATTTTCTAATTACAATTCTGTTTCTATTAATAAAATAAATTCCTCATGATCTGATGGCATCAATGGGGGCATTAAAAAAAAATTCGAGTGACGCGAAAGTAGTTATTCTCAGTGCCGTGGTTTCTCAAATTTTTACAATCCACAAAAACGGAAAAAAATAAAAATCTTACTGCAGCCATCAAAGACCCTCCCCAATGTATAAGATCAACATTCAATACGAACTAATCACCAACTTCTCATATTTAATTGGATAGAGAGAGAGATGACGATGGATAACTATTTTATATGCATAACTATTAGGGTGATTTATTAGGTGGCTTTGAACGTTTTTAATAAACGGCGTTGATTGTTTGGTCTTCAAGATTCTGTATAGACATACATACCGTAACCACTATAGATAATCTAAAATCACCTTTAATTATTGAAGAAAGGATTCTTATTATTGGATAAAGTTTTACAGTAGTGTAATATCTGTCAGTTGGGTAATATTAACTTGAACAATTGAGTTGACTAAAAATTTTAAATCTAGTTCTTCTGTTATATACACAAGAAGTGATTTTAGTATCAAATTAAATGAATTACTGCACACGAGATGAAAACTTTCATCAATTTTGATAAAAATTTCTTGATAATGACTTATCATACAATGTACGTTGCTCAAGGGTAAGATAGATCACGATTTGATTTAACGTTGACCTATTATTAGCCATGGTAATGCATCCACTGATTTATATATGATGGTGTGAGGAGAGAGAGGGAGATAGGTGAACACTAAAAACCGCGAAATTGCAACCTTGATGGTTATTACAGAACTTTTCAAGTTAAAAAGAGCCTCACAACAAATTGTACAATAAAGAATTGAACAAAAAAATTAAAAATTTAAAATTACATCACATTAACATCTTTCATCTCCATCTTTCTTTATATTACTCCTTGTCACTCTTTTTGATTTGATCTTTTGAATTATAAATATCAACTGTTATTCCCCCAAATTTTACTTGTCAAAATTATTTTTTTCTTGGATATTGTCTTAAAGTGAATATTTTCTTGTCATAATATAATTACTACAAATATAGAAAATGATTAATAGTCAACAAATATCAGAAGTATTTGAATACTTGAACAAAAGAGATGAATGCCCTTCAGATAACGACTTTAATGGTCAAATGGGGGCTAGAATTTCCTCGATCTTTGTTATTATGGTTACCAGTGCCATTGGTACTTTATTACCATTATTATCTTCAAGATATTCCTTCATAAGATTACCACCTGTTGTGTTTTTTGTATGTAAATACTTTGGTTCTGGTGTTATCGTGGCAACTGCATTTATTCATTTATTAGAACCAGCTTCAGATGCTCTTAGTGATGATTGTTTAACTGGTG
>WWPN01000021.1:0-35233 GCA_013177575.1 Candida sojae | reverse complement strand
TTCTAAATGTGTGATCAATCTATTCAATTACCTAAATATGATGATATTGTTAATATTTTTGATATTGATCCTTTATCTTCTCCATCAGTGCCTGAATCCCGGGTACTGCACCAATATTTAGGACACCTAATTATAATAATAATGTGTCACGATTAAACCAGTAGTTGATATTACTGATAGTACTACCTCAGTGGATTTACCAACATTTGAAGAAGCAATTCTGACAAGATCCATGTCAATTGCAGATGATCAATTGAGTAGAATTCCATCTATTTCAATTGATGGTGTTATTCCTGTTGTGTTACCAGGAGAACCAGCACCTGCCTATGAAAAAATAGATGTCTCACTCACGGTTGATCTGTTAAATATTGATGCAATTGTCAGTGAAGATGGTTGTAATTCCAATAGTGTTAGTGCTAAAGAACAAAGAAGACAAAGTATCAAGCATAATTTATCTCATTCATTTGCATCTGAAGCTAAACTGGCATCACAAGGTGTTACAGCTAAGGATTCACATCCTGGATCAACAACGTCATCATCTGATGAAGGAAGTGCTTCATCTTTAGCATCATCATCTGGTACACATAATAATAGACCATCTACACCACCGTCATCAACTGTACCGGATTCTACAAGTCTAGCTAGTGATTCGTCATCATCGCTTATTGGTAATAGCACAAATTTATCTGATGATAATAATAATACTGATTCCAATTCTGTGGTTTTATTGGATGGAAATAATGTTGAGAGAGCATTAACTAATAATGAAACATTTGGTGTTGATGATGATGATGATGATGATGATGATGATCAAGTTATAATTGATGATGATGAAGAAGAAGTGCAAGAACATTCAGTTATTGATAATGATGAATTGGGAAGTTTAATTACTCAAGAATCAATTGGATTTGGATATGAACAAAGAGTTCCATTATTAAAAACATTTCAAAATGGTAGTGATATTACAGTTGATAGAATTCAACGTAAATTAGATAATGGTAATGAAAATTGTTTAACAGCGGTATCAACTGATAATGTTTCAATATTAGGACAAGGTAATAATAAACCACAAGATATTCAACGAACTTATTTATAATAGACAAAATAATAGGATTATTGTATAGTTTTCCCCTTTTTTAGCAATATTAATTATATTTCTCTGTTGTTAAATTTAAAAAAAAAAATAATAGAGTCAACTCTGGATTGAATTCTACAATGATTAAACAAAAAAAAATTGTCTAATAAATACAATTCTAATAATAATATATGTATATATTAAATATGATAAATTAAATTAAATTAAAAATGAAATGCTAGAAAATGTAAATTAAATTCATTAGTAATAAAAAATTGCAAAGCAATTCAAAAAAAAACAAGACTCAAAACTTAATTCTTAGTGGATTCAAAGGTAAAATGTTTCCCTTTATGATATATGTATACATATATATATATATCAACTATTTACCCTTCTTTACTGTTCATGTCTATTATGTTGTAGTTAAGCATTTTCAAAGGAGTGGTAAATAAATTGGTTGTAAAGTCTCAAAGTATTTTATGGGGGATGGTATATATATTGTAGATATTTGAAATTAATATATTTGCCATCGAAAACAACCAAAAAAAAAAAATGAAATAAAATGAATTATAAAGATAATGTGTGGTTATTTTAAATGTTGTCACTATAGAAGAAAAAAAACGCGTATACGTGTATTTCTAGAACAGACTAATTTTTTTTTTTTTTAGAAAAATAAATTCATTTTTTGATCTATTTATTACATCAAAGAACCTGGTGAATTCATTGTTTTCTTCATTTTTCGAGATATTATCCACAGATTATTATGGATATATCTTTCATATTTTGGAATTTAATTTTGTCCAAAATATATACTACTAACTTATGATATTAATTTCTAGTCTTATTTTTCAAAATTTGTATATATTGAAATAAATATTTATTTGTTTGTTTATTTGTTAATTTATTTATTCTCTTTTATTTGTAGATACTAATTGTGCTGTTTAATTACTTATAGTATGATGAACAACATATTCTAAACCACTATTTATGCTTAGGCATATACCTACTGGTCCAACAGTTATTTTATCTCTACATTCATATTTCATTGAACCAATTTACAATCCTCCCTGAATTTGTTTAATCATATATTCATAAAAAGTTGTCAGATTCTTTTAATTAAATATAATTTTAATTGAATTGAGTATCAAAAAATAAAAAACTATCAAATTTATTTATTTATTTCTAATAAAGGTATATCCAGTATTCCAAACTAAATCAATTTTAGTTTCATTTAAATCCCAACCTGTAACTTCCAATAATTCATTTAAAAATTCATCATGTAATAAATCATGATTTCCATTATTTTCTTTATAATTATGATACCCACTATAAGTTGAAATATAATCAATATAACCAGAAAGATTCAAATTAATTTTTTTTAAATCTAAATCTAAATTATTATCAGCATATGGTTTATCAATATTTGGTTTAAATGTATTAATTTCAATATCAGTAAATAAATCATGAGGAATTTTATTATTAACACTATTACAAAAATTTTTTAAAATATCCCGACCTGGTTGTTCCCAATATGGACCAATAAATTTATCATCATTATAAATATATTTATGATAAATTTCATAAGATTTTTTAATAATTTCTTGTTTATTGGAATTTCCAGGTCCTTTAAAATCAACAATAATTGGATCAATATAATAAAAATATGCCAAAACACCACCTGGTTTTAATAATTGATGACATTTTTCAAAAAAAATTTCATAATCTTTAAACCAATGAATACATTGAGCAGCAGTGATTAAATCATAAATTCCATCTTCATTATTATTATTATTATTATTATTATTATTATTATTATTATTATTATTAACAAATTCTTCAACAGATCCTTGAATAAATTTAATTCTTGATATATCATTAATATCCAATTCTTTTAATTTTTAGAAATTAAAGAATTTGCCGTATCTATCATGTTTGATGATAAATCTAATCCAATTACATTTTGAGAAATATTTAATAATGGATAAGTTGCAACACCAGTACCACAACCTAAATCAATGGTATTATTAATGGGAATTGGAGCTTTAATATATTTGGATAAGATTTGATAGAATGATGCTGGATAATGTGGTCTAAATGAATTATAATTCAATGATTTGAAATTTGATTTTGAAAATGTCGACATGATGATTAATATAAGATATTGAATAACTTGATGGAAAGAATGAATAAAAAAATAAATAAAAAAAACCTTGAATACCCAAGAAAGAAAGGGAAAAAATAATGGTATTTATATACTTATATTTCAATTAAATGAACAATCCAAATGAGGAAGTTGTCAACGGAATTTTTCAAATATTAAATTGTTTTCATTGCTCGTGGCTTTTGAATGATTAGTGTTGATACTGAAATTCTCTTCGGAGGTACAAATTTTTTTTTTCCCTGTCAATTGCGGAGAACTGAACTTTTTTTTTTGACATACACCACAATCTTAGTAATTCGGTTCCGAAAAATGGTTCCAAAATTATACTAGCAATCGTAGTTACTATTCAAATAATCGTGATAATCATGATGGGTCATCTTGATTTATTGAATTTCATTAATAATACCGATAATATTCACCATTTCAAGTAATTCTGCTATTTATTTCCTTTCAAATGCAAATGAATCAAAAAAAAAGGTGGTTGATTGATTGATTAAATCAACACAAGACTTTAAATTGATATGATTTTCAACGTACATTAATGGTTCTCCCGACGTTATTATTATTATTAAATCAAACTTTTGTTCTAGTTAAACTTGTTAAATTGAAGCTTTATTTGAATAAAAACTTAAAGAAATAACCAGCCCCTCGGTTTGTAGACAAAAAAAAAAAAAGAAGTAATCTTCATACAAGTGTTGTGATTCTTTTATGATTAAACCAAATATTTGATTATTGTTACAGTGAACTTTCTCTTATCTCTATTTCAACAAGTACTCCCTTGTTAAAAATAGTTTATTTCATATTCATCAACAGAAAACACGTCTTTCAAAAAAACAATTTTCAACACGTTAAAAAAATAAAACTTTCAAAATTATCAATAACTATTTTGTCTTAGTTCGGGTCATAACTCAATAGTATCGTTGGTGTGTACTTCAGACTTTTATCACTATTAAGCTTTAAAGTTCTTGTATTAGTTTTTTTTATGTTTTTAGAACCAATGGGTTAATCTCTGTTTACGAAGATTTTCAATTTTTAGTTGCATTTATACATTTCTAAATATTTAAAAGTATAAAGTTTCTTCAGATGATGAAATATTCACCTTGATTTAATTGATTAATTGATTTTTTTTTATCTTTATTTTCATTTGACGTGTTTGTTGTTGAATAAATACTATAAATATTTTATTAAATCATTGAATTATAATTTGCAAAACTCATGTATCTTTAGTTCCCACTATCTTCTTATTTGAGTAAATTCTTATCTAAGCTCAACTAAACTAACTTAAATCCACTATAGTATCTATACATTGTGTGCGTGTGCGTGTAACATGTGCGTGTTCCGATCAAATACCGCCTGATGAAATTCTTTTGTTTTCTTACACGTGGCTAACTAAATGAACAATATTGAATTGAATAATTAAAACTTATAGAGCTTAGGGTTTTTTTTTTTAATCTAAAATTTTAGTTGTTTTTTTTTTCCCAACAAGTATTGACATTTCTTGTGTAACACGTTATAAAAAAGGCTTTTACATATTTATGTTTCAAGAATTCGTAATATAAACAATTAAGAAGATGAGATGTGAAATTTTATTATATGGACAATTTTACATGTATAATTCAACGTATTACATTTTCCATAGGTGATTTAATTGAAATTACCATTAAACAAAGGGATAATTCATATACATCAAAACCGACAGTAGTAGATATATAATGTTATCTTACTTCTTAGTTTCATCTCCAAAGGTTTTAAAATTGCTAATCAAATCAAAGAATTTGTACATTTAGTACAATTTAAAAAAAAAAAAAAGTGTGTAAAATTTAAACGTATGCCTTGTCTTCCACGCCCGTCCCTCCCCTTTTTTTTAATCACCTTGTAATCCAAGCTATCTTCTTTTTCCTAAGTTCATCCCAATGTTCGTAATTGAAAAAAAAAGGAAAAAATGTTTACTAGTATTTGCTATATTTAGCAAAAATACAATATAAAATACCCTACTGTATGTATTATTGTATTAATAAAGTATACTGTGTATCTGTAATGTAACCTAAAGAAGAACAATTTAATATTGGTTGAATCTTAATGCATCTGTTGATTATCTAATCACACGCATTTACGGTTAGACACACACACACACACACGCATGGGACACATCACACTACGATACTGCATATCAGTCGATTTTGAGATAACAAAACAATAATTTTGTGTAAGATTACATTTTTTTGTATATTTTGTGTTATTAGATTTATATTACCCTCAACCGTTCACAAAAACTACATCCATATTGAATTTCTCAAAAAAATAGTACAATTTTCGGCAAGCAACAAAAATATTTTGCCGTTGTTTCACGTTCCGTCCGTAGTACTTGTACTAAAAACAAAAAATGTGGCTAAGATAACCCTGCCAGTGAACCATCTGTTACATTTTTTAATGACTTTTTCTGGTAAATCTTGCCGAATCTTGTAATATTAAAATTCACTTAGAATGATCTTTTTTGTTTAGCTCAATTGTTGAAACTTTTAGTTCATCTTTTAACTAATGTTCAATGATGTTAACCACACATGTGTGTTCCAAGTAACATTCTCTGTGATGATATTTTTTCGTACATGCATAAAAAACGATAATTGGAATATACACGAAATGCAAGTTTTATTATGGCATTCAGCTTTTATCCAATGCACTACTACTTTAATTTAGAATGCAAAAAAAAAAGAAAAAAAGAAAAAAAGAAAAAAGGATTCAAACTTTCTGTGATTGTTAAACTTTGTGCAAAGGTTTTGAACCTCATTTTTTTGTTTTTTTCTCTCGTTTGGATTCAAGGTAAATAAAGCAACAAACCACAATTCTTTAAATAAACTAAAAAGAAAAATTCAATAATTTGCTTTGTTTGATTTAAATAAAAGCCACTAATACTTCTTTACTTTTTCTTCATTTTCTGTCATTTACTTGTTTTAAAAAAATTTTTTATTTTATTTCTTACTCTACTTAGACAACCACTGTCAACTATCAACATCGTTACAACCATCTCTTCAACCACCCACCATCAAGTGCGACAACAACAGTTAAACACTTTTTTGCACTCTTCTATTTTTTTTTAAAAAGATTTACCCACATTCGCTTTATCAACTTTGCATCTTTTTTTTATCTTAATTTTTGTTATCTCACATTAGTGTTGTTCCCCCCCTTTCCCTTCTCCTTGGTTGCTTTAAATTGTTGTATTTTTAATACTGATATCAAGTACATTTGTTTCCCACGTTCTATCTAGACTTTGTTTTATTATTATTACTTCAAGACTATGATTGAGAAAATTCCCATGATAAGGTCCAGGCAAAGAATTGTAGTATATTTTGTATTCATACTATGTTTAATAGGTATAAACATATGGCTCATTAAATCCTATTATCATTCTGGTTCAGATGATTTAACTATTGATCCTTTACATTCCATTTATAATGAATATGATCCAAATTATGATAATCGTGATAAGGAAAAAGCAACTGTTCCAGAAAATCGCCTAGGGGATTCTGTTGAATCATCAAAATCTTTCAAGAATGATTTAACAATCAAAATTTTACAAAAACAGATTCAAAAAAATAAAAAAGATGTTCGATCTATAGAAGGTACTGCATCTATTTATGAAACAATATTTAAAAATCATGAAATTGATTCAATTTTGGAAATTTGAATTTTGATCAAAGATGTACATTATTCTTTAAAAATTTGTTTATTGAAGATCATAATTGGATTTTTGATCCTAATGAAGAAATGAAATTAGAAAATAAAAATGAATTTAAATTTAATGATTATAGAAGATGGCATTTAGATGAATTTAAAAAGAATTTGCTAAAGAACATAAGAAAAGGAAGAACAAGTTGAATCAATGAAAGAATTTCATAATTTTGTTATACAAAAATATGAAGAATTTTGGGCTAGAACCATGAAATATGAACAAACAATTGTTGATTCAGTAGCAACATTAAGAATTTTCAATAAATGTTTCATCACCAATGATAATAAATCCCAATTAAAAAAAACCAATAATTTTATAAATGATCAATTTACTTTAGTTGATGGATTAAGAAGAGCTTCGAAAAAACCTTCAACACCAAAATTCATCAATACTAAACAAGAAAGTTTAGTTGATTTCCATGAATTAGATGCTTCTGTTTTAGAACATAGAGTTTACCCTTGGTTATCATTTGAATATCCTGTTTATGAAAGATGGACCGGTCATGTACAAAGCACACCTCCAGTAATGTCCAATTATATCAAAGAATCTAATCAAAAAACAAGTCCTCCAAAGGATACAGCATCATCATTTTTTTTAAATAAATTCTTGCATAAATCCAATGGTAAAGGTATAGTTTTATCTATTGGGAATGGTCATGCTGATGATACTGTTAAATTGATTCATTTATTACGAGCATTAAATAATAAATTACCTATACAAATTGTTTTTTATGACAATTTATCTAAAGAAACAAAGGATAAAATAGTTACTGCTGCAAGAGAAGTAATGGTAACTGTTCCAAAATCTTTTGAACTGGTAGCAAATTTTTCCTGATGATTATTTAATCAATGGATTACCACAACAAGAAGTATGGTTTGTTAATACTTATAATGCAATTCATGCCAATTTTAAAAACAAATTTCGTAAATTTTCCAATAAATTTTGGCTACTTTATTTAATTCATTTAGTGAATTTATGCTTGTTGATGCAGATACTGTATTGACTCAAAATCCAGAATATTTCTTTCATTTAAATGGTTATAAAACTACTGGAACATTTTTATAAAGATAGAAGTACTTATGAAACTAGACCATCATCAGATGGGAAATTTTTTGAAAAATTAAGTCCTTCAATAATAGATTCTGTTTTATTTGATATTCCAATTATAAGTTCTTATACTTTAGATTTGGAATTTTTTAAAGGTCTTTTTCATGAAATGGAATCTGGAATGGTTGTACTTAATAGAAATATTCATTATAATTCAATTTTAATGATGCTTCAATTAAATTTTTATACTCCAGTAAATAGTAGAATTCATGGTGATAAAGAAATTTTTTTGGTTAGCATTTGCAATTAATGGTGATGAAAATTATATTTTCAATGGATATAGAGCAGCAGCAGTTGGTGCAATTACCCCTGATTTAGATAGACCCAAACCAGATGGAACATCACATGAATCTAAAGAAATTTGTTCACCTCATCCAGGTCATGTAAGTAGTGAAGATGATGCTTTAGTTTGGTTTAATTCAGGATTTTTATATTGTGGTCAAAATAATAAGGTTGATTTTAAAGAAGAATTTAGTCATAAATCAAGATTAAAACATCTTACAAATTTAGATGATTTTAAAACATTTTATCAATCTCCATTACGTATTGAAAGTGCAATTATTCCTCCATTGGATTTACATATTACTGCTGTAAATGTTGAAGATGAACCAACAAAAGGTTGGTTTATGGATAAACGTTATTGTAATGGTTATATGTGGTGTGCTTATGATGGTGGTAAAACCAAAGATAATAAAATTAATCGTTATGAAGGTAAAGTTATTAATTTTGGTGAAAAAGCACAGGAATTATTCAATTATTATGGTGATGTTTGGAATGGTTTGGAATAAATTTAGTTTTGTTTTTTCATTTTACAAATATATATAGTATATATATATTCATGCATTTAGGTTTAGTATTAGTAATAGAAATAAATTAAAGGATTATAAAAATAAATCTATTTAAAATTATGTAAGATTATTCATTATCCAGAATAAAATTCTAAATCTATCAAGGAAAATCTCCTCTTCTTCCATATTGGTAAAGTTTTTCTTCATTTATAATTCATTCATATATATGCCCACAAATACATAAATAATTTCATTGAATTCAAAAAATATCACAAATATTCACTCCATATCCGATTAAAAACCCCAAGTTCACGAATGTGAGGTAATACGTGTGTATACCGTTTCCAGAGCTTACTCACTAGCACTCGCTAACGATCATACATAATTTAGACTAATTAAACACCATTCTTTCTTTATAGTTTAGATATTTATCAAGCCAATTTAGGTTTCAATACAAGGTTTAAACACCCTTTGTGGTAATCTTAACCTTAAAGGTTGCCGTTTAATCCCTTTTGGCTATAGATAACGTATTCACAATTAAATCCCTCATATTCATCCCTTACTGAGTGTTCCCTTTCTACCATATATATTGACATTTATGTCTCCTCTCTTTACATACTATATACTTCTAACCCCCTTCTAACCCCCATCTAATCTGACCATAGGAATACACACCCCTAAGTTATCTTATTACAACAACAATAAAATTACTCTTGTATTGAGTTCGACGTCTCTAACCATGTATGAATTCAGAGGTTACAAAAAAACCATCTTTATTTCACCTAAAGATGCAAGTCCATTGATCAATTTACCTGATGAGATCTTGGTTCCCATTTTTAAGTTTTTTGAAAAAAAAAATGTTGCAAAGATAAATCAAGTGCATGGCAATTTCGATAATGCTGTGAAAATTATACTTTTACATTCAATTTTTGTTGTTGACAGAGATAAGAGCCTTTATTCATTTCCATCATCCTGGGACGATTATACGTTTGCTAAGTCTGTTACATTTTTTCGTATGTTTAGATCCCCATATTTCGACCCTGAATATAATAAAACATTGATATTTATGGGACCTTTACTCACAGAGAAGAAATATGTTGAACGTTTGAAACATACACTTAATGATGTATAAATATATGATGCTTTTCCCTTCAATGGATACAGCGTAGTAAGTGTCATCATTTCTAATAACAATCAACAAGAAACATATTGGCTGGTCATAGAAAAATGTGGTAGGCCAGCATCTGTGCCACTCAAACTTCCAGATTGTCCGCTTAAAGAAATCAAAATCCTGTCACTGAATGTTAACTTTTTCATAAATAAAATAGATTATGAATCTGTAATTTTAATTGGTTTCTACTATATTTCTATATTGAGTCACTTCAAATATGGTACAATTACAAAATTAAGAATATTACGGATATCCTCACTCAAAGTATCATCATTTACTAGAATGGCTACATTTTTTATAAATTTGAAAGAATTTGGAATCGTTGATAGTGCGAATTTGGCGTTCCAACAGTTTGTGATTGGATTAAAGGGTAACAGCTTGACTGAATTGGAAACCAAATGCCAAATAGGCTCATTGGACTTGAATTTGAGAACATGATATATCATCATAGTAGGACATTGAAATCCATTGTATATTATTACGAGGACAATAGATCTGGAAAAAATAGGAAACCTGAACTAACTCAAGAGATGCCCTTGAGCTTTAGATTATTAAAACTAGAGGATTTTCCAAAACTTCAGCTGTTAACATATGATGGAGGGAAATATTTAGTTGACAGGTCTGGTCAAAAGGCAAAGATGGTGTACCTGTCTTATTGAATTGTCATGGTATTTTTAGTGCTGAGCTGTGAATTATTGAGAACGAATAGTTAGTCAATTACAATATGCTCTGAAGATACGTTTAGACGTTCCTGTTTTCTGTTTTAATAATTTGTATTGTGTGATATTACATTTTCTGAAATTGGAACCAGTCTTCCAAAAGAGACGAACAGTAGGTGAATGGGTGCAACTAGAATAGGCTATTGTAAATATCACTTCTGTTGGAATTAACATTAAAGTAAGTCTGCTCCTTCAAAATATGAAGACAATATATATTAATTTTATGATTTCTATTGTATATTTTACGTGGATACTTAAAGATCAAGTAGTATATTAATGCTTAACAAAGCATTATTTGATCCCAAATCAGCATGGGATTGGTTTTCCAGAGATGATTAGAACCAAGCGCAAATCGACAACTGTATGTCTCGTACTTGGTCATTGGCATTCATTGCGGGTATTATGTAGACATATAGAAATATTACAATGTACATTGTTGATCACTACAAAAAACAGCTATGTACTATCATTGAAACAACCCCCAGTCCTCGTTCTGGAACAAATCAAGATCCAAATCTGGTAACGACACTGGAGAAAAGTTGAAACTATCCAGTGTCAATTGTGTTGTTGCTGTTCTCTGTTCAATTTGTCCCATAACATACGTTAGAATATGGTTGATAAAAATAATCATGGGTCTAGCCGTTAGACTCGCATTCGTCATCTTTTCGAATCATCTCTTTTTGTTCTTGATGTTGGTCTTTATATTAAACTTAACGAATATTTAATAATATATGAGTGGATGTCACACAAATATTCATTAAATGTAGTCGACAATGATCCAAATTGGTTAGATAGCCTTGTTAATGTTTCAATTTGATTTACAGATCCACAAATTTCAACAACGAATTTTGGTAGAAACTATTTTGATGATGTGGCATCCATTAAGGGATAAATGTGAATCCCAGCGCTTCCATTTTAAATTTCGCAGTTTTCTTCTCATTACTAGATGGGGATATGTGACATAACTTAGTCCTACATATTAAGCATGACAAATTCAAATATATTTACAATATTTACACAATACCAGTATATAAACTATTTCAATGATTTGCAGAATTGTGTCCTAATAATATCGACTGGTCAAGACAATATTGCAAATGATGGTGGTGAAATTTCAAGGTATTTGGGGGGTTGATTCTTAATTGAGATACAGTTTCCAGTAATATGTATGAATGGGGGACTACAAAAAGAAGAAAAAAAAGTGAACATGGGGAATGAGGTTACTTTGGACTATACGAGCTGTTTTCTTTTAAATGAATCAATGGTTCGTATATATATATATATATGTCTCCTCTTCTTTAATTTGCGTGACTGTAAGTAATATTATTTTTATTTTTTGCCTTGGGGAAGGGTTGCAAAAAAAAAAGAAATAGAAAAAACTCATCATCAATTTCTTTTGTTTTTTTGTTGAGGGAAAAATAACAACAAACCACGTTGGGCCAAAAAAGAATTAGTAAAATAAGAAAAAATCAAAATTTGGGCGCAAACTAACGGACAAAGTTTTCTTTTATTTTCCCTCTCTCGTTGTTACTTGTGACAACTAAGCAAAACTGAAATTTATATAAACTCTCATATTCCACGTAATTTTTATTATTATTATTATTACTTGATTTCTTTCCTATAACCAACAAGCTATCTAATTCTTATATTACCAAATGATATTCAAACTACCGTCAATAATATTCAAACTTTACTTAGTATCATTCATTATATGGGTTCTACAAACAACAATTATTCCCCAGACCTTGACCAAATATACCAACTTTGAAATAAAACATCAGGTTTTTAAAGGATCAATATATCCATATACTTCATTAACTATTCCTAAAAAATTCCCAATTGTTAATTCATCAATCACTTTAGTTATTGCTCATCCTGATGATGAAGTTATGTTTTTTAGTCCTTCTTTAATTGAATTAAATAAAGAAAAATATAATAATAAAGTAAATTTGATTTGTTTTTCAAGTGGTAATTTCATTGAAAGTATGGGACCTATACGAAGAAGTGAATTAATGAATTCTGCAAGAATATTAGGGGTTCATGATGTAAAGATTTTGGATTATAAAGATGGAATGAATGAAACTTGGAACATTGATGATATTGTAAACAGTTTACAACAAAATGTGATCAAACATGATGATAAAGAATCAGTATTAATTACATTTGATGATCAAGGGGTTTCAAATCATCCTAATCATATTTCATTATTCCATGGAACCAAACAATATGTCAAAGGGTTAAGAAATGCCGACAATGTAAAAAATACCAAGCTTTATGTTTTGAAAAGTTTGAACTTTGCTGAAAAGTATAGTTTTACGATTTTGAGCAATGTTGAATTATTCATTGACTATATTACTTTGGCTATTAAACACTATATGAATATTAACATTAATGTTAGTTTTTTCGGTAACCAAATTCTTAGCAGAGGAACTAATGATATCAAGTTTTATTCTGATTTAAATATGTTAAGCATTAGTTATGGTGCAATGGCATATGGACACTTTAGTCAAATGGTCTGGTTCAGATATGGTTGGTTGTTTTTGAGTAGGTATTTGACATATAATCATCTTATAGAACAATAGAATTTAATAAAAAAAAGTACAATCGGTTTTTTTTTTTGCATTCATATATTTTTGAACCCAAATTGTTGTTGACACCAATTAGCCCCATGTTCAAAATAATCCTTTTTGGAGATACTTATATTTGATAACAAGTCCGGCTCTTCAGATAAACTAATACCACCATACCAAGCAAGTTCATCTTGTGGGATATCCAATTGCTTATCAAATACTCTTACTTTCCAATTAGAAGGTAATTCTTTTCTCAATTCGTCATTTAATCTTGATTTGAAATGAGGTATGTTGGTTGATCCTCCTGCAAGACAAATATTCGCCAGTAACAAAGGACGAGTAATTTCTGGACATGCCATGATACTTTCAACTATTAAGTCTGTTAAGTTTTTGAATGGAGCATTATTGACCAAGGTATTAGATGCAGTTACACCATTATTGTCAAATATAATTTCTGGTCGAAAATAACATTCTGGAACAGTAAATCTCTCATCATATAACTTCAAGACTTGGGTATCAACAGGTAGACTAGGGCTATTTTTATCTCTGACAAACCCAGTTGTGGTGGTTTTAAAATCAGGCAATACAAATTCACACATTAGTTTTTGTTTATTCTTCAAATCTTGATTTAAGTCATTGGTCATGAAACATGTGGATTCTTTAATAGTATTGATTAATATTGGATCTTCAGATATATCATAATGTCTAAACAGAATAAGTTCTCTCAATAAACCATTCAATAAATTCCCACCAATCGGTAGTTTTTTAACGCCTTCCCAATGAATTTGTTGATAAATCATGGGAATAATCCATGTAGAATTATATCCACTATCAATAATCAAACAAAAATCATTATTCACGTTATTTATATCAACACTGAATGGTATCAAGCTTCCAGGAATACATCTGTAATAGTTATCGAATCCATATTCTTCAAATATTATCTGATCAGTATTTGTTGATAATTGAGGTAGTTGAAATGGTTGTTCAGTCAAAATCAAATGAATATTATTAGGATCAAGAAGTTTATTTTTGGATAAATTATCAAAAGTATAATCCCAAATTGGTTTTTCTGTTTCCCATGATGTTAAATTCCCTTGTTCAAATGGTCGTCTAAATTGTATTCCCGAGTAATTATTCGTATGTGATTGATATTGATTTCCAATATGAATAGATCCGTCTTTGGTTTTCGAAATTGCATTAGTTATCTTCATTGGTAATGAGTCATCACCTTGATTAAATCCTGCCTTTATGTTATACGATCCATTATCTATAACTAATGTCTGGAGTGGCTTCATTGTATCGGGTTATAGTTAAAGTGAATCTGGCCAATACGATATCAACTCAATGTGTTTACTATTTTTTTTTTTACTGTCTCGTTTCACATTAATTTTCGTGCGTGTACTCTGGTAGAGAAAACATCCAGGATTGAGTTTCCTAATTTGATTCACAAAATATTTGTATTACAGACAACACCCAGGATTGACTTTCCTAATTTGATCAACAAAAGTCAAAGTGAATCATTTCCAGATAATATGTCAACTTGAGATGGCTTCATATTGTTGAATCACCTAGTGGGACAAATCCCGTGCGGTTGAGATTACTCAATTTGATCAATAAGTTGAGAATGTACTGTATGAAGAAGTTCAGCACATTGTTGAGCAAAATATAAATCAACCCATTCTTGCATTCTGTAGATTTAGACATGTAAAAGATCATTAATTAGTCACCATAGTACAGTATACTGTATGGCAATATCAATTATAAGAAGCAAGAAGAGCGCATTTAAAATGCGCTCCTACTTTCAAGAGTCATTAGTAAGTGAGCTGATATAGAATCACTATATAGACATCACCTGTTTAAAGTGTAAGTGTGAATGGTGTCAAAAGAATTCCGCCTTGCGCGACATTATATTTCGTACTGTACCTATGACATGATCGACCTACACATGTCGTCTCCCGCCAGATTTTAAAGCGAGACGGAAATAAGTGTAGTAAAGAAAAAGAAAATTTTTTCTCCTAAAGTCAACGGAGGTAAAACTCCAAGGATGATGAATTTTTTTTTAATGTTGCTATTTTGTGAATGTACTGCAAAAAATAGGAGAGCCGGTTTGAAAAAAAAAAAAAAAAATTTTAAAGAAAATTGTGGTGCAAAGACGCCATATGTTAAAGCAGAGAAAAGAATTTTTTTTTTTTTCTGGAAGCCCTATATTAACCACTTGAAATAATCCCCATCTATAATATCCACTATTTATCCATTTTTTACTTTATTTTATTTTTTTTTTTTTCCTTTTTGACAACGAGGTTTATTTTATTCCACCAGTTTTTTCATTCGTCATTAGCAGGCTATAAAAATTCATTTGAAGTACTAACTAACAGAATCAAGCTCGGTTATAAATCAGATAATCATTAAAAGAGTGTAAATTATTTATTTTTTTCGGACATCTCCATAATTCCCCATTTAACACCTACCCTCCCTCCACTAACAGAATCTTAATCAATGTCATTACTTGCAAGGGTTTTACATCTTTCCTCAGAGAAAGCAGCCATGAAAAAGACTGCAGAACAGACAACCCCATATGGTAAATCACCCTCCTCCACTGATAGTCTCACTCCATCAATAAGTACCTCATCGACAAGAAGTGTCAATATGAAATCACCTTTATCTCCCCAGGATACCAAGAAATTGAATTATAATTTGTCTATTCATATTGAATCTCCTCCTATCATATTGTACGGAAATCCTCAAGAATCAACAGGATCTATAATATCTGGTATATTAAGGTTAGAAAATGTTGCCTTGATTGATTTGAATAAAGTAACATTATCCTTAATACAAACTATGAAATACACTAAACCATTTATATTGCCACATTCAAACTCCATTTCAACCTGTGATGATTGTAAAGTAAGAACAAATGAGTTGGCAAGATGGGATGTTTTAACTGTAAGGGCAACGTTTCCTCCAGGTGAACATGCATATCCATTCTCACATTTATTACCAGGATCTTTACCCCCATCTTCCAAATTAGGATCCAATAACTCACATTCTTTTATTAAATATGAACTTAAAGCAATTGGGGAAACTGTTGATGGTGAAACAAAAGAATTGATACTTCCAATAAATATAGCTAGACTGGTAATTAGAGGTCCAGATAGAAATTCCATGAGAATTTTCCCACCTACTGAAGTAACAGCCAAAGCTGTTTTACCCAATGTTATTTATCCAAAAGCTACTTTCCCTATTGAGTTAAAAATTGATAATGTGGTTAGCTCATCGCGTCAAAGACGTTGGAGAATGAGAAAATTAACATGGAGAATTGAAGAAAACATCAAGGTTAAAGCCCATACCTGCGACAAACATGTAACAAAGTTAGAAACAGCCGAAAAGGCATACAAGAAATCTAATGTTAATTCTAAATCGAACTCCAAGAATTCATCTTCAGCAATTCACCATAGTACAGTACTAACTAATGTTTCATTAATTCCAAGTCCTTCAAACCAACAAGCTTCGTCATCCTCGCCCACGCAGGAAGCATTACATGATGGAATTCCAGATCATGAAGAAACAAATGATGAAGACTATCATGATATGGAAGAAGCTATAAGAAGTGGGCCTTCTCATGCTCAAGAAAATTTCATTGAAGATTTCTTAACGCCAAATGGATCCTCGGAAACAAGAAGAACAACAACAACAACCCATCACCCAGCATTGACAGTTCAACCAACAATTTATACCCCACACCCAATTGATATGGATAAGCATTTATATTTAGAAGAAACCAGAACAGTAAGTTATGGTGAAATAAAATCCGGTTGGAAATCTGATTTTACTGGGACTGGTAAAATTGAACTTGTTGCAAATATCAGTACTTTTGGATGTTCAACAGGAATGGCAAACCATGTACTTAATTTAAGTACTGATGACAAACCTATACAAATGGATACAAAACCAGGAGCTAATTTTTCATGTGATATTGATGATCCAACATTAGGAGTTTTTGTAAATCATACCATGATTGTTGAAGTTGTTGTTGCTGAAGAATTGGTTCATAATGTTGAAAGAAGAAGATCCAATTCTATTGTTAGTTTATCACCATCTAAAAGTACTAGTAGTAGTAATGATTCAGAGAATAAATCAAATAATCCAAATAAACCTATTCAAATGGGTGTGCCTACTGGTGCTGCCAGAGTTTTAAGAATGCAATTTAAATTACCAATTACTGAAAGATCAGGATTAGGAATAGCATGGGATGATGAAGTGCCACCAACTTATGAAGATGTTAGTAATTTAAGTCCTCCTACTTATAATGATCCTTCATCAACTATTATAAGTCCAGTACCATCTGGAGGAAGTACTCCTTCACAAACTCCAAGATTGTTAATTGGAAGAGGTGATACTCCAATAATGGGAAATTTTGGATTAGATAGTCGAACCCAAAGTATTGATAATTTAATGAATCATAGAAAAGAAGAAATTCAAGAATTATCATTATGATTTTATGTATATATATATAAAAATATATCAATATATGAATATATAAATATTAATATTACTATAACAAATTAACAAACTAAATAAATATCTGCTTACACGAAATAAAATCAAAGGAAATGCAAACTCTAGTCTATAGGATCCACTTAATGGGTTTATTGAAACTAACATTTTGTCTGTAGTTTTAAATCAAGTGTTTCATGTTCACCACCAGTAACATCGTTTGTGGTATTATTACCATGGGAATTATCAATTTCAGTAGCAGTAGAATTGTTCTTAGGTAGATTGGATTCAACTTGATTAACGAGTTGACGAGCTAATTCATCAGTAATATGTGTATCTTCATCAGATTTACCATGAGAAAATCTACTCACTTCAATTAATGTAGGATACATCGATATTAATTCAGTCAAATCAGAAACAGAATCAGATCTTAAATCATAAATCAATTGTTGAAAAGAATTGGATTTAATAACACTTATTGGTAATTTATTTTCCATTAAAAATTTCAAAACATGAGATCTAAATTTTTTTGGTGAATAAGGAGAATTATCAAATTGAGAAGAAAGAAATCTTCTATTATTATCCAAATCAACTCTTGATGTGCTCTTGCTTATATGATTGTGGTTGTGGTTGTGATTGTGATTGTGAATAAGATTATGATCGTGGCTGTGTAATTCATCTCCGCTAGTTTCAGATGCAGTTTCTTCAAGGTTGGTCGTTTCATTAACTCTAAATGTTCTAAAATTAGGTGGATAATCTAATGGTTGACCAGAATTGGAATAAGTGATACCATGGCCATCAATATGTGGAGTTCTTGAATAATTTATAGAATTAATGTCAATCTTATGGGTCTTTAAATGTTCATTTAATTTCTTTGGTGATCCCTTATCAGAAGCTAAACGTATTATAATCTTTCCACAGTAATTACATGCAGCAACATTTGGATCAGATGAATCTTGATCAAACCATGTCCATACCCATGATCTTTTCTTTGCTCCAAATTTTTACCTGGTCTATTCTTACGTTTTGGTTTATTAACACTACTTGATTCTTCTTTCCCAATTGATGGATCAGCCAAAGGTGAAGATGGAGATTGTGAGTTTAAGTATTGTGGAGTAGATGCCATTTGTTGCAAGCTTGGGGTGGCCAATTGTGGAGTTAAAGGTGGTAATTGTGGAACAAGTTTATCATGCTGTGATAAATGTGAAGGAGGAGAATGTTCAACAGGAGTTAATTTGGATGGGGTTGCTTGAGAATTTCTAAGTTGATGTAATCTAACAGCTGCATCCAATTGTGTTTGATGTTGTAACTGTTGATTTCTTTCTTGGGCATGTTGTTCAACCGCGGATAAAAGCTGTTGTGTTTGTGGTGGTTGAATTAATTGAACATGTTGCAAAGGTTGTTGTGGAGGACTGTTACTGGCACGGTTTGATGTCACTGCATGAGGCAGGATTGCATTGGTTCTACTGTCTCTGTAACTATTCATGAATGGGAATGGAGTAACAATTGGAACAGGCGAAGTATAAGCAAAGCTCATCATTTGTGAAATCTGGGTTTTTTTTTGTTTCACTTGTAGTTGATGTTTTATAAGTTTGTTTGTGTCAACCAAAATATCTTGCGTGTGGGCGTGTGTGTGTCTAAACGGCCAAAAAAACTTTTAACTAAAAATCGGGAAACTCAAATTCTCTATTCCGGTTAAACCGTATTTCCAAAAAAATTAATTGGTGTAAAATTTATTTTTCAAATTCTTTGATTTTTTTTAGTAAAATTGATGAAATCAAGGGGCTATTTCGTGTATAACTGCACAAAGTAGCTCAAGTGGTTTGTTGTTATTGGTTTCTTCTAATCTGAATCACTTTTCGAAATACCGAAAATCATGTCCTTTATATATTAATCAATGTAATAGCCCTTTCTCCGTGAAGTTTTAGATATCTGTTCATGTAAGGGAAAAAACAAATCGCATTTCCAATATGGTCCATAGGGTCGAGAGAATGATTACGGATTTCATGATATTGATGACTACCGGTATAAAAAGAAATGTACAATAAACAGCAATTGTTCTTTCTGGACGCTTCGTTCGGTATATTCAAAAAAAAAAAGAAAATCTTCATGAATTGTTCTATATCCGAAATGTCAAATATTATTAAAATTTTAGAATAATCCCGTTCAAAGTCGTGTGAGGTGTACAAATCCGTTTTTGTTTTTTGTTTATTTTTGATGGTGCGATTTCCGTAGGTCCATTTCCGACCGGATGGAGAAGTCCTGTATATAAGTTTTTTGGTACTTCCTAGCCGATTTCTGTACAATGGGTTAAATTTTTGCAACATATTGTTTCTATGACGTTATGACTTTTTTACTTTCTTTTTTTCGTATGTTCTTTAAGCTTTGGAAATGCTTAATGTCAAAAGTACTGCCGTATTATCTGTAAGATCATCAACTTCTATCTTTTGGTTTTTCCAATATTTCCAAACCATCAACGGCTATGCTCTGTGGCTTAGTAAGGTCATTTGAAAAGAATTATTTCTAATCAGGAAATGAATTTTATTAATTTTTTGGTATTATTTCTTAGTGAAAATTAATAAAAAAAAAGTGGGCACTTTGAAATAATACTTTTTTGCAAGCGAGAATAACATTCTTTAGCAATAAATTATCTTAATTCCGGCTACAACATTTATTTTAATATCTCTATTAGATGTAGGATAATTCCAATGATATCTTGCAATATACTCTATACTTTCTTATAATTGATGCTGCATATCTATAAGGAGCAAAAAAAAAGTTTAAGTAGCTTAGAAAAACTATTAGTCGTTTCTATATACAGGAATCTCACCCAGGCACACCAAAAAAAAAATAAAACCAAAAATTATAATCCGCCTAATGCAATTATTGGATTGTTTTTTATTTTTTCTTCTACTTCTCTTACGGTACGAAATATTTAAAAATCTATAAGTGATTTTAACAATTAAAAAGAGGCAAAGAATTATAATTGAATTAATTTACCACCAGTCGACAATATCTAGTTTACTTAGCTGGTTGCTTGCTCTATTAAAATTGCCAATCTTTAAAGTAACACATAAGTAATGAAGTTTCATTATTATTGGCCACATAGATGTCAAGGTTTAGGAATGTGAATATTATCTTCGTCAAATAAAACAATCAATCAATTAATTGTGCCAATATAACTTGAAACTTTCATTCACATCGCGTCATCATGTAAAATTTAATGATCCTTTCAATATGTAAGGTCAGTAATACTATTTATCATTGGATAATTCCATTTTTAACAATTTTCTTACTTAATTTGTCTTTCGCAGCCAGCAAAAAAAAAATATTTTGTGATATAAATAGGAGGCGCCTAAGAAAAAAAAAGCAAAATAAATACACAACACGCGTAGAGTGCCACGTTAATTCACTTAGAGTAGTGCATATTAAGGTATCAATTGGGTAATTTCAGCCAGCAATATGCATTACATTAGATTACTAACCTTCATGCAATGCTCATTGTTGATGAAGTTGATGAGATTAATGAGCATTAACAAATAATTCATGGATAAGGATTATTCATAAAAAATAGTATTTATATACATTAAAACCAGTTCCTATTTTCCTTTTTTTTTTTTTTTCTTTTGTTAGGTTTAAAGTATTTAATATCTATCAACTTCTACAATAGCCAACTTATTTTTTGATACCCATCAACTGAGCTTTGCTAGTTAATTAACGCATTACCTTCGTTTCATTCCTTTATCCCAACTACCTGTCATTCTTTAAATACCAATAACAAAACTTAACTTTAGTCATTCCTTTCCCTATTAATTATACCAAATGAAAATTTCAACTTTATACTCCCCATTCGTTTTATTTTCTTTATTTTGTCAAACCAATGCTAGACCTGCTCATATCAAACGTGATGCTAATGGTAATGTTATTACCATCAAGTTGAAGAAAACCGTTCAACAAACTCAAACCAACTATTTTACCGTTGATGCTCCAACTGCTACTTATACCAACACTATTGTGAATACCAATACCAAAACAGTTACAAAATACACAGCTACTGTTACTTCAACTGTTTTTGGTATTCCGCATACTTACACAACTGTTGCTACAACTCCTGTCTCTGCTGCAGATGTTGTTCCAAATAGTAAAAATGAAGTAAAGACTTCATTGGCAACTGCTGCTAAAACTACTACTGAAGCTGAGGATGATACTCCTGAAACCACCCAAGTTGAAACTGCTGCTGCTGCAGAAACAACTGATGTTACTACCCCTGTTGCTACTCAAACTGCTGATACTACTACTGTTGCTGCTGAAGTTGTCACTGCTTCAGAAACTACACCAGTAGTCACAACTACTTCAACCAGTTCTAGTACTTCATCCACAACTAGCTCTTCTCAAACTCCTGTTACACCTTCTACAACTTCAATTATTCCTGAGTCTAGTTCCACTAAATCGTCAACAACAACCAGTTCACACTACAACTAGTTCACCAACTACAACTAGTTCACCAACTACAACTAGTTTATCTTTAACCTTGGTTACTTCAACTGTTGAAACTGAAGATAATAAAACTACTGAAGCTCCTATTACTAGTGATATTTTTGCGGAAACAACTGGTTCAATAATAATTGAAAATGTAACCACAGTTACTTCGGATGGTATTTGCTATGTTGATTATGATTACTACTATGCTACCGAATCACAAGAAACAACAACAATTACATCTACAATTACAACTACTATTACTGTTAGTTAATAATGGATGCAGAAATCAGATCAATAATTTTTTTTTTCTTCTTTATAATAATTCCTAAATCTATTCTAATTATGTAATTGTATAGTAACGACACTTTCTTTCTAATGTATATTAATATTTTTTATTTTAATTATGCTCTATGTTTTGTGAATCGGAAGTTTATCTTGGTGTAGCTGGTTCATACTCGCCAATACGGAAATTGCAACCAGTAAAAAAAATAATCTTTTTCTTCGTTAAATGTGATTAGGGCTCTAACCCTATGGTCCTGTATATACATAACATTTGAAAAATATTTTTCGTGTACAGGTTACAAATAGTCATCAAAAAAAAAATGAACATTAATAGTGAGGGTGAAAATTAAAGAAAAATTACTGAGGAATTTGGGCTTATTTACACGCCTCGTCTACCTCTCGCCCCGATAGTAACGAAAAAAATCCAATACTGTGTGTTGTGAGAAAAGAGATTTTTTTGAAAAAATCCTTTCAGTTTGAATACTAGTTACATTTGACAGCATAGACAAAGATGGGTATGTTCATAGATACCATATAGTTAACGATTTTCCAAAATATTGACTCAGTCAATATCCTTATAAAATGTGTTTATTAAATCAAGGAAAGAATTAGAAGTTAAAGAACCAACGAAACTTTGTTCAATCAATAAGAGAAAATATTTATGAAAAAAAGTGATGAAAAGCTAAATCATGCAACATTAACAACAACAATATGATTAAGATTGAATATAAGAAGGAATATGAATTAAGGAAAGTTGAAGAAGTTTAAGCCCAGGGAACATGATTATTAGATATTCCCAATGGGGAGTAGATATGGAGAATCTTACATCATTATTAACAAACATTGAATACTAACATAAATTTTTACTTATAGTTAACGTTCCAAAAACTAGAAAGACCTACTGTAAAGGTAAAGAATGTCGTAAACACACTCAACACAAAGTTACCCAATACAAAGCTGGTAAATCATCTTTATTCGCTCAAGGTAAGAGAAGATATGACAGAAAACAATCCGGTTTTGGTGGTCAAACTAAACCAGTTTTCCACAAAAAGGCTAAGACTACCAAGAAAGTTGTCTTGAGATTGGAATGTGTTGTCTGTAAAACCAAAGCTCAATTGTCTTTGAAGAGATGTAAACATTTCGAATTGGGTGGTGACAAAAACAAAAAGGTCAAGCTTTACAATTCTAATAGTGTTGTTATTGTTAATGAATTAATAAATAAAAAAAATCATATTCTATATATATATATATATTACACATTACACATTTATATTTCACTTTGGAATGTTTGTTTATTCTGTTATATAAGATTAAAGAATAAATATAGTAGGTATTTGATACATAGGTATCAGACTTTTGTATTTTTTTAATGAATATATCATCTAATTGTATATTGATCTTTTACGCTAAACAACAGGTTGTTGCACGTGACACGGGGTCGTGTGGCAGTCAAATGCGGGTTGCAAATTTAAGAAACCTGAAAAGACGGGGTTAAAAAACAATAATGACTAATTTATCACTACTAGAAATGTAAACAAATAAACAATAGGGAGTAAAAGTATTTCTTAGCAATAGTAGCTAGAAGAGTTGATTAAATTACTATAAATATTTGATTGAAAAAATGCAATAATTAACGTCTGTGTATAAGTTCTGTAATCCAACAGCTAAATTGAAATCATGGGTATGTAGTCTCATAATGTTTCTAACAAGAGATGTATACTAACGGTTTCTAATAGTTAATATTCCAAAGACTAGAAAAACCTTTTGCAAGAATAAGCAATGCCGTAGACATACACAACATAAGGTAACTCAATACAAAGCTGGCAAGGCTTCACTAGTTGCACAAGGTAAGAGAAGATATGATAGGAAGCAAAGTGGATATGGAGGGCAAACCAAGCAAGTGTTTCACAAGAAAGCTAAAACTACCAAAAAGGTTGTTTTGAAGTTAGAATGTGTTGTTTGCAAAACCAAGTCTCAGTTGGCACTTAAAAGATGTAAACATTTTGAATTAGGTGGTGACAAGAAGCAAAAGGGACAGGCTTTACAATTTTAAAGTAAGTCAATGAAATCTTCGAATGCTAGCATAGAGTTACATCTTTGGATTTAATAACGTCTGAATATAAATTCTATTATTTGCTTACGTTTTATTTTTTGAACTTCTTTAGTAAAAACTAGACCAGGTATAATTATTACCAATTAGTACTCTATTGCTCCTCAAATTATTAAGGACATCTGTAACAAAGCAAAGTACTTTTAAATATGCTTGACTGGAAGTAAGTATTATGACAAGGATAACATAGATAGCTGGTTATGTTTGGTGAGAATGAGGCTGTTTTGTATTTATTTGTATGAAACTGTTGGTGTTAGAAAAACACAGAGTTGTTATTAAATTAATTTTAGTGGTCTGTTGGTATTTTGGTCTCTTTGGACGACAATACCAGAAACTCGCTGAAAACGAGAAAATTAAGTTTCTAGGTCCAAGCGGTCTAAGCTAGTATTACATTGGAACCCAGTTAGTGTTCCATAGTCATCACATTCGGGCCAAAATCAACTGCTGATCAACCTCCCGGAAGTAATAAATTTACGTTGTTGTGTTATTGGAGTGTGTCATAATTCGTGCCCAGTATAGTACATTAATTGACAGCATTATAATGTAGCTTGGGGAAACTGTAATCTTTAGTATTAATTAATTCAACTGTTATGCTAGTGTCCTATATATGTTAGCTCTATGTCAGCGTATATTTCATAAACAATTTGATTTCTCTTGGTTTTTTTTGTCGTAGTATCCAAAGGAGAATGCATACTAGAAAATAGTAGCCCCATATGTAAAGGACTCACAACAATACAGTGATATCAGCAAATGTTGTTGAAGACACTTCGCAGGTATTAGATCACGAGCCACTCCTCCAACATATATAAAAGCAGTTTTACCTCGCATATCCTTTGTTAGAATATAACATTGCATTTATTCCAGAATATAATGAATTATACAAGTACATAATGAAATAATACCAAAACCGAAAATATAAACGTCAAATAAAACAAGAAAGTCAAAAACAAAGATATAACATAAAGTATTCTCACCGAAAAAAAAAGAAGAATTCAACGGATTGAAATCAATTCTCCACAAGAAAGTCAAAAATAAAGTAGAAGAATATAAATCGAAAATGATTAGGTCGAAAACAAATTCATCAGCAAATAAATTTCAAACGAATTTATCCAGCATCACAGATAAAAGGTTCATCAAACTCAAATAATGGTAACCACGATTGCCACAATCATTCCCAACACAAATGATCCTGAAGTAGAGAATCTAACCGCAGTATTTTCGGCTGGGATAACCACCGATGAAGGTGATGATGATGACGAGGCCCCGTTATACACAGTGGTAACCAGCAGTGATGACCCAGAACCAGAACCATTGTTAGAGCCAGAACCAGAACCAGAACCAGATTCACCAGAACCAGAACCATTGTTAGAGCCAGGGCCAGAGGCAGAACCAGAACCATTGTTAGAGCCAGAGGCAGAACCAGAACCAGAACCAGAACCAGAACCAGATTCACCAGAACCAGAACCAGATTCACCAGAACCAGAACCAGATTCACCAGAACCAGAACCAGATTCACCAGAACCAGAACCAGAACCAGAACCAGAACCAGAACCAGAACCAGAACCAGAACCAGAACCAGAACCAGAACCAGAGGCAGAACCAGAACCAGATTCACTAGAACCAGAACCATTGTTAGAGCCAGGGCCAGAGGCAGAACCAGAACCAGATTCACCAGAACCAGAACCAGAACCAGAACCAGAACCAGAACCAGAACCAGAACCAGAACCAGAACCAGAACCAGAACCAGAACCAGAACCAGAACCAGAACCAGAGGCAGAACCAGAACCAGATTCACTAGAACCAGAACCATTGTTAGAGCCAGATTCAGCAGAGCCAGAGCCAGAACCAGAACCAGAACCAGTTTCTTGTGGGAAAGTAGTGATAGTAGTCAAGGAAGAGCCGGATTTACAGACAATTCCAGAATCTGTTTCAACAGAACCATCACCTTTGGTAGTGGTCCAAGTGGTGATGTATACAGTTTCAATAGCACCAGAACCAGAACCAGTTTCTTGTGGGAAAGTAGTGATAGTAGTCAAGGAAGAGCCGGATTTACAGACAATTCCAGAATCTGTTTCAACAGAACCATCACCTTTGGTAGTGGTCCAAGTGGTGATGTATACAGTTTCAGTAGCACCAGAACCAGTTTCTTGTGGGAAAGTAGTGATAGTAGTCAAGGTAGAGCCGGATTTACAGACAATTCCAGAATCTGTTTCAACAGAACCATCACCTTTGGTAATGGTCCAAGTGGTGATGTATACAGTTTCAGTAGCACCAGAACCAGAACCAGTTTCTTGTGGGAAAGTAGTGATAGTAGTCAAGGAAGAGCCGGATTTACAGACAATTCCAGAATCTGTTTCAACAGAACCATCACCTTTGGTAGTGGTCCAAGTGGTGATGTATACAGTTTCAGTAGCACCAGATTTAGAAGCAGATGAGGATTCTGAAGCAGTAACAGATGAGGATTCAATTACAGATAATGATGCAACAGTAGAAGATGACTCAACGGCAGATGAGGATCCTGGGGAAGCAACAGATGAGGATTCAACAGCGGCTGAGGATTCTGAAGAAATAACAGACGCGGATTCTGAAGAAACAACAGTTGAGGATTCAATTACGGACGAGGATAAAGCAGAAGTTGCGGCAGCACCAGAAATTGTAAGATCAATTGGAGTACCTTCCTTATTTTCGATGGATGGAATGAAATCATCAACTTCGTCTCTCTTTCTTAGTTTGGCTGAAGGTGATTGCTCTACATGCACTTGGAACACAGTGCTATTCTGATTAAGTATCAATTTAGCTGGAATAGAAAGAACATTACCAGCATTTCGAATATCCGTGTTATATCTGTTGCCCCGAACAATGGCGTAGTAATATTGAACATTGTAATCTGTTGATGAAATAAATTCAAAGAATGCTTCATATTCGTCTGGTATAACAAAATCACAGACACCTGTTTCATAGTCAACAACAGAAACCACTTCACCATTCTCATAACAAGCAACCAATGAAGGTAACTCTGATGGAGTTTCCGACGACGACGAGGCTGCAATACTAGTTTCAGAAATATACTCTGATGATGTACTTGCAACCACGGAAGAAATGACGATACTTTCAGATGCGGATTCTGGAGCAGCAACGGATGAAGATTCTGGAGCAGCAGCAGAAGAAGATTCTGGAGCAGCAGCAGAAGAAGATTCTGGAGCAACAACAGAAGAAGATTCTGGAGAAGCAGCAGAAGAAGATTCTGGAGAAGCAGCAGAAGAAGATACTGCTGGAGCAACGGATGAAGATTCAGCTTCACTAGATTCTGGAGCAGCAGCAGAAGAAGATACTGCTGGAGCAACGGATGAAGATTCAGCTTCACTAGATTCTGGAGCAGCAGCAGAAGAAGATACTGCTGGAGCAACGGATGAAGATTCAGCTTCACTAGATTCTGGAGCAGCAGCAGAAGAAGATTCTGGAGCAACAACAGAAGAAGATTCCGGAGAAGCAGCAGAAGAAGATTCTGGAGAAGCAGCAGAAGAAGATTCTGGAGCAGCAGCAGAAGAAGATTCTGGAGCAACAACAGAAGAAGATTCTGGAGAAGCAGCAGAAGAAGATTCTGGAGAAGCAGCAGAAGAAGATACTGCTGGAGCAACGGATGAAGATTCAGCTTCACTAGATTCTGGAGCAGCAGCAGAAGAAGATACTGCTGGAGCAGCAGCAGAAGAAGATTCAGCTTCACTAGATTCTGGAGAAGCAGCAGAAGAAGATTCTGGAGAAGCAGCAGAAGAAGATACTGCTGGAGCAACGGATGAAGATTCAGCTTCACTAGATTCTGGAGCAGCAGCAGAAGAAGATTCTGGAGCAGCAGCAGAAGAAGATTCTGGAGCAGCAGCAGAAGAAGATTCAGCTTCACTAGATTCTGGAGCAGCAGCAGAAGAAGATACTGCTGGAGCAACGGATGAAGATTCAGCTTCACTAGATTCTGGAGCAGCAGCAGAAGAAGATTCTGGAGCAGCAGCAGAAGAAGATTCAGCTTCACTAGATTCTGGAGCAGCAGCAGAAGAAGATTCTGGAGCAGCAGCAGAAGAAGATTCTGGAGCAACAACAGAAGAAGATTCTGGAGCAGCAGAGGAGGATGATTCTGGAGCAGCAGAGGAGGATTCAACAGCAGATGAGGATGAGGGTAAAATTTCAACAACACCACCAAATGTAACAGGAATTGTGGTACCTTGCACTTCTTGGATGGACGTAATGAAATCATCGATTTCGTCTCTCTTTCTTACTTTGCCTGCAGGTGAGCTTTGTACATGCACTTGGTTCAAACTGATGAGTACATCAATCATCAATTTAGCTGGAATAGAAATCACATTACCAGCATTTCGAATATCCGTGTTATATCTGTTGCCCAGAACAATGGCGTAGTAATATTGAACATTGTAATCTATTGATGAAATAAATTCAAAGATTGCTTCAAATTCGTCTGGTACAACAAAATCACAGACACCTGTTTCATAGTCAACAACAGAAATCACTTCACCATTCACAGAACAAGCAATCAATGAAGGAGACGCTGATGGAATTGCCGACGACGATGAGGCTGCAATACTAGTTTCAGAAATATACTCTGATGATGTACTTGCAACCACGGAAGAAATGACGATACTTTCAGCTTCACTAGATTCTGGAGCAACAGCAGTAGTTTCAGCTTCACTAGATTCTGGAGCAACAGCAGTAGTTTCAGCTTCACTAGATTCTGGAGCAACAGCAGTAGTTTCAGCTTCACTAGATTCTGGAGCAACAGCAGTAGTTTCAGCTTCACTAGATTCTGGAACAACAGCAGTAGTTTCAGCTTCACTAGATTCTGGAGCAACAGCAGAAGAAGATTCAGATGGAGCTACTGATGAAGATTCAGCTTCACTAGATTCAGATGGAGCAACAGATGAAGATTCAGATGGAGCAACAGATGAAGATTCAGATGGAGCAACAGATGAAGATTCAGCTTCACTAGATTCAGATGGAGCAACAGATGAAGATTCAGATGGAGCAACAGATGAAGATTCAGCCTCACTAGATTCAGATGAAGCAACAGATGAAGATTCAGCTTCACTAGATTCAGATGAAGCAACAGATGAAGATTCAGATGGAGCAACAGATGAAGATTCAGCTTCACTAGATTCAGATGGAGCAACAGATGAAGATTCAGCTTCACTAGATTCAGATGGAGCTACTGATGAAGATTCAGCTTCACTAGATTCAGATGAAGCTACTGATGAAGATTCAGCTTCACTAGATTCAGATGAAGCAACAGATGAAGATTCAGATGGAGCTACTGATGAAGATTCAGCTTCACTAGATTCAGATGAAGCAACAGATGAAGATTCAGATGGAGCTACTGATGAAGATTCAGCTTCACTAGATTCAGATGGAGCAACGGATGAAGATTCAGATGGAGCAACAGATGAAGATTCAGCTTCACTAGATTCAGATGAAGCAACAGATGAAGATTCAGATGGAGCTACTGATGAAGATTCAGATGGAGCAACAGATGAAGATTCAGCTTCACTAGATTCAGATGAAGCTACTGATGAAGATTCAGCTTCACTAGATTCAGATGAAGCAACAGATGAAGATTCAGATGGAGCAACAGATGAAGATTCAGCTTCACTAGATTCAGATGAAGCTACTGATGAAGATTCAGCTTCACTAGATTCAGATGAAGCAACAGATGAAGATTCAGATGGAGCTACTGATGAAGATTCAGCTTCACTAGATTCAGATGGAGCAACGGATGAAGATTCAGATGGATCGGGGTCGTCTCTTTTTCCGAAAAATGAGAACCCTTTATGATTAGCCACGTCAACATCGTCGTCATTGATGAAGACATCTTGTTCAAAATCAACATTGCCCTTAGTATTTGACAATACAGTTGAGTCAATTAAAAATGGTTCACATGAAATTTGACATGATGTTGGTAATTCTCTTTCTGGAACAGGACCATTATATTGCACGCTGCCTAATAAAGTATTTAAACTGACAACTTCATCACTGACAATAGAAAATAATTTCGCATCGTACCCTGTACCAATATTGAAATTTTGAGAACGTGAACTGGAGCGAAGGGTCAAAATTCCTGTCTTGGAATCATAGCTATATGCAGGATATCCCAAAAAATAGATACCCTTTAATGTAGCATCCAAGCCAATTGTATTTCCATTTCCATAACCATACACATTGAAAGTTTCTGGACTAAATCCTGACTCAACAACAATTGAAGATTTATCATCGGCAAGGTATATGTCTTGGGAGGTATCCATGGATAAGTGTGACTGAGCGATGTAAAGGGCAGATTTGTTGTCAACAGTGATACAGCCGCTACCAGTAACAGCAGTAGTTTGATCGAGCACTTGGTTATTTAAGCAGATATTACCATTATTTTGAATATTTGAAGCAAAAACATTGAGCAAAAGGAACCATAATGGTATCAATATTCTTTTATCCATCGCCATCACCATCGTCAAAATAGTTGTCAATAGCAAGGAATATGGATTTTTATTGTTTTCCAATAGTGAAAAATGTAATTTATTCAAAAAAAAAGTAGTGCATTCTTCTTGGGAGAAGTAGACTATTTATAGAGTATTCGTTTGGTAGATGGAGTTGATAAAGTCCATTGCAAATTATGAAGCTAAACAACATGAAATAGAAAAGGAGAGTATTATTTTGTGTTCCACAGTTTTGTGGAATTTTGCAACTAAATTGTTATTAAGGCGTCTTAACTTTTAGTACAATAGTTATAAAGGACTAAATAAATTTTGCAAAATCTCGTAAAATCATACCTACAATATATGTTCATTAATTATTTCCCATTCTCCAATTATCTTGTTCGTACATGTGCATATTACACAAATCAATCCTAACAAATGTCGCACTTAAAAAAAGTTTGAACCTGTTTGAAAAAAACATTGTTTCGATTAGTATTTGCGGCATTAACTATGTATTTTATTTTAAGCGGTTCCGTTTTATATAATATTGAAAAAAAAATTATAGACCGCTAAATATTATCCAGAAAAATAGGAGAAATACAAAATATTAATATATAGTTTTGATATACTTATTTTTATCTACTTTAAAGCCATTTTTATTGTATTTTTTTTTGTGGTTATTTATTATTACATTAAATTAGTTCAAATTCAATTATGAATTCGGTGCAAAGTAATATTAAACTATATAGCACTATAATATCCATAAAATTTCTGAGAATATACATGTATCACTAACAATTAGTTATTAATCAAATATAGAGATTATATATGACCAGTTATTTCTATATATAGACGACTTAGGTAAATATTTGCTGATAAAAATGAAATATAGTACAAGGAGTATTAATGGCAATTATTGTTGCTTATAATAAAGCATATTAAGACTAAACAAAGATTTCTATGGCAATAGAAGAAATTTAACTATCTATTAATGTAATACTTAGAATATTATATGGCTCGGTGGGTAAGAATTTGTATTTAAAAATGTGTATATTATACGTGTTCCTATAAATCTTAGTATGTTTTCACTTCGAATTTTTTTTTTGAAGTGTTAAGATTTTTTTTTAGATTTTAACCGGTAAAATTACTAGTACTTATAAAGATGAATTGTTACGTAACTAATGTAGATTAAAGATCTTTATTCATTATCTTAGCAATTTTGAAATAGAAATAAAGAAAGCAAGACAAAGATTGTATTTCTAAAGCAGATAAAGTCATATCAATAATTATCTAACTTTATCAATTTGCCCTTGTAATCGATGTCAAAAGAACCCGTAAATGGTACATATTGATAGTTGTTATCATCAAAACAATTCAAAAATATCCGGACCTTCAACCTTTCAGCTTGAAAACCAACAAAATCTTCATATCAGCAGAATGAAAGAAAATAAGGACTCATGATACACCAAGTGAGCATATTTCTAGCCCCACGGCATCTAGCCCATTTAAACTGAATGGTTTTTATTTAGCAAATAACCATCTTATTAACCAGAAAAAAAAGACAGTTAATACCCTTTATCAATTAAAATAACACCAAAGTGTTGTTAAATTGAATGGCAACGCTTCAAAAACAAGTCAAGTTGACTAAAAGCAAAGATCACAACCAAAAAGGACCCATTTATGGAGGCTGATGTGTCCAAACAAACCACCTCTTTACAAAAATTGAAGAAAGCTAGTCAGAAGCAGCATAATATGGATAACAAAGGGTACTCATCCTTTCATGATCAAGTAGAAATATTGAATGACCATTACTTGTATTAAAGGAACACCAAAACATCATAAAATAAGCAAAAGTAATGCAAGATTGTTAGTAAATTGTTCTAAATGAATTAAAAAAATAATGAAATAAACATACCTATGTTAATTTATAACATTATAGAGTATTTTAAAACAATGAAACCGTGTGTAAATTGTTGTTGTTTGTCTCTTCTTAAAGAAAAAGAAGTGGTATAAACATTTGCTTTCTTTATTGTTGTGGTTTTGTCATAATTCTGCAAAAATTTTAAAGGATCTATCGTGATTCGGGTTCAGAAAGAGCATATATTTTTTTTTTCAAAGTTTTTGTTAAAGTATAAAGTCGCAATTTGGATTTTTATGACCAGTTTCTATGTTCATGTAGATGGAGAAAAATTCGAACATTGGCAAGTATTCTCAATGAATGGTGGAAATTAAAATGCCTACTAAAATCTGAAGTTTGGTTCTCATTTCAAATCTTCTGTTTGAAATGCATCTTTGTCAACCATCTCCAATATGCTTCTCCCTGTTGTTGGTTTGTCTTTTCTACGGACTCTTTTGCAAACAGAGATACCTGAAAATTAGAAAGATCTCAAGGTGCTGATCTTAGTCTAACTCTTGGTTATAATTTTATAGAGCTTATTAATTTAAATTGGTCTGATTCCGAGTATAATACAATTAGAAAATGGAAAGGAGTTATTGAAAATTGTATTGGATTTAACAATGCGGCAAATTTTTGGTTTTGTGGAATATGATGATTAGGTTGCTTCAAATTTTGTGTTATTTCAATTTATACATTTCAACTGGTACAATAATTGTTCAAAAATATAATTAAATAAGATGCAGATACTTATAATTATCATGAAATAATCGAATCGTTTAGTTTTGGTTTAGACAATTCAATTTAGTGGTTTATAAGTACTTACTCTTCGTTTGAGATAATAGGAAGCTTTAAATCACCCTCATTCGTTCAGCTACCAAATAAGCAGCGTTTAGCTTTTGCATTTCAATCATGAAGCTATAATAAAACTATAACTACTATTATAGAGAAATATTTAACAAGATTATATTAGTAATAACATCTTTTTATAAACTGATAAATAATGTGATAAGTTTTAAGAAACATGAATTTATAATGTGCTAATACAAGATTTCGTAAATATTTCAATTACTCTAAATCATGGCTACTGGACTCATAGATGAAGAATCAACTATTTTAGATATTGGTTAAATATTATTTATTTGAAATTGAAATAGAAATATAAAGTCAAGAAATTTCTATTTTCCATAGTTCAAACAATAATCTTGAGCTACCAAATACTTTAACCGCCACCACCGTTTTGTGATGAATCAAATAGTGAGAGATTCTTCGCATAATTATTTATAATTAATACAGTCTATTTTTATCACTTGCAGATATGGTGCATGGGAAATAATACACATTACGTTTTTATTTAGTCCCAGACTGTAATCAATTTTTAATACCAAATATATGATTAGAAAATAAATTAAAGGATCAGAAAAACAGATCTAAATTTGTAGTTGAAAGAATTATCACATTGAAGTTGATGATTCACATTTTAGAGACAAAAAAAAAAAAAAAAAGAAACAAAAATAGACCTCTTACGGTTAACAATCAGAGCAGTGCTTTTCCTATTAAAACTCAAATACAGCCCAGATAGTTGAATTAGTTTGTTGGAAAGAAAACAATAGTTTACTAAAAAAAGATCTCTTCTTTTCTTTTTCAGAAATTCAGCTTTGGTAGTTCAACAATTGATGTTGCTATTCGTATACTTGCTTGTAATCACAATTGCTCAATCTTAATTAATTAAAAGAATTACATAATCGCGCAATGAATAGATCTGATCATTGGAACAATAGTTTGCACCGTTTAAAAAATTTACTATCTTTCCAACGTAAATAGATGTATACAGTACTCTATACTGTATATGTGTTTTTAGCTTTTGTTTAATGGATCATTAATAAGAAATAGCCGTTCGGCAAATTTTGAGAAGCAGTATGTAGAATTTAACTTCAACACAAACTTTTTCAATTTATTTTGGCTTGCTTGAAAAAAATATATATACATGTATCCTATGGTGTAGTTGTGTTTCTAATCCTATTGCAAATGCCTGACGCTTGATAATTTCTGCAGCAAATTATCTATTGGTAATTTAATTTTGTCTAACCAGTTGTGTACTTGTCTAATTCTGCAAATTATTTTTATATGAATATCTTAAATAAATAATTCTAATTGTACAAAATTTAAGGAATATAGCTTTG
>WWPN01000020.1:0-43178 GCA_013177575.1 Candida sojae | reverse complement strand
TTTATGTTTTGCAGCACTTTCCAAAATAATATCTCTTGCTGGATTAAAATATGAAGCATTTCTGGTATCAATACTTGGAAGTGGAAGAATAATATTGGCAAACTCATTATAGAAAACCTCAAGGTATTGATTATTGGTCGATTTGGAAGTTTTAATATAATTGATGGGTAAATTGCGGTTGGTTAAACCTGTATCACCATTATTAAATATAGTATCACCATTTTTAGATATAATAGAATCAATACTTGATGAATCAAAACTTTTATTACATCCGTCATCAGTATCAATTTTATATTTGTTTGTGTCATAATTTCTATCAAACATGATTTCGGTAACCATGTTGTTTAAATCAGAAGTTAACAAATCCAAATCAGTTTGATTGTATACCCCATTTAAATCTCCATCATAAGATTTAGGACTGGTAGCATAATGTGAATTGTTTGTACGGATAGTTTGAGGTGAATTATTTGTATGGATAGTTTGAGGTGTTTGAGGACTATTAGCTGCTATGCTGTTGGTGTCAGGAGAACCAGAAGGTACGTTTAGTTTAGTGGAATCATTCAATAAACTTGAAATAGATCCAGAACTTTGAGGTTTTGACATTGGTACTGTTTGTGAATATGGAACCTTTTTATTTAACAGATCCGGTGATGAACTAACACGATGTCTTGATGTGTAAGGTGGAGGTAATACAATTGCACTTGAAATTCCAGCACTAAATGATGATGCCGAAGGAGGTACGGCTGAAGCAGGAACTGATGGAGGAGAAACATATTGTTGAGATGGCGCTGGTGGTTTCGGTAGATAAGGAGAGCGCAGTACTTGCAGAACTTGATGCAGAAGTGGAGTAGAATATGCAACAGTTACAGGAGCTGGAGGAACAGGAACAGGAACAGGAACAGGTGATTTATGAGCTGGTTGTTGATCAGAGTAATTTATAGATGGAACTGTTGGTTGTTGTGTAGGTCCTTGAATTATTGGTATCGAGGATGGCACTTGGTTAGGTACACTTCCCGGAACTGGCAATGTTTGTGGGAAACTACGGTATTGCTCTTGATACGTTAGTATCAGTGGTTGTGCAGGAGGAGGAGGTGGTGGTTGTGGAACGAGTTTGGGAGGAGCATAACTATGTGGTGGCTGGTTGAAGTCTCGATAATATTGCATTTGATCTCGATAAATAATTGGTGGTTGAGGTTGTTTGAATTGCTCCAGTGGTAGTCCATAGATGGGCTGTCTATTAAAAGCACGTATTGGTTGTGTTGAGCGGGCATTTCCGTTGGTGTTTCCATGAGGACTCCTTTGTGTGGATGAAGTTGCAGATATAGGCTGTTGGTGTGAATGCTGAGATGATGTTGATGACATAGGCGGTAGATGTCCTGGTGGAGGAGGAGGTGGAGGATGATGATGGTGACGATGTGCCAAATTTGGTTGATCATGTAGTAATTGTTGCAGATGATGAAGTTGTTGTTGCAGTTCTTGAGATTCCATTAGTTTTAACATTGTTTGCTTCTTTTTCAGTATTCTTAATACTTTTCACCTGGTTCAGGGTACACACATTGTTTCCTTAATCGAACACATTGCCAACAGCATGGCTTTCCTTCATCACACTTGATTTTTCTTCTTTTACATTCTTTGCACCCATACTTTGAATAAACTCGTTTTGAGTTTGGGCTTTGGGAATTATAATCCAGAATATTTGTCATCATAACATCAACCAATCGAAATGGCTATAAATTATTGATGGTAGTGGATGAAGAGTGGAAAGTTCTTTTTTTTGGTTGGTTGGTTGAAGTTGGTATTGTTGTGGAAATGCCAGATTGCTGTTGGGCCAGGACTGACGATATAAATATCAACAGGAAAAAGAAAAAAATCTGTACTTGAATGACGAGAAAATTTATTGATGAAGAAATCAACTAACTGGATTTATAAAGGGTGGTGGTTTCGAGTCTTTTGTAGTTTAATTATTGAATCCTGGAATCAATGAAATCAAAAGAAGAAAGAAAGATATATAAAAACATATGACTTTAATGTTGTTGAAGATATGTAAATCACTGAACGAAACAAAAAAAATGGGCCGAAGTTCCAGCGATATTTCGAATTAAAATTATTTTAAATAATGGTGTTCCTTTTTTTCTTTTTTATTTTGCACTATGTATAAAGAAAAATTTTCTTTTTTTTTTTTAATAAAATGAAGATCACAAATTATGGGTTAAGTTTCAACGAAGTTTAGCCCTTTTAAGCCATGTTTTACGAAGAATATAAACCACAATGTACATGTAAATCATTACAGGATTTCATAAGCATCCTTAGATGCAGGTTGCGTGGTCTAAATTCGGTGTTATCTTTACACATACTATTGTAATTTACCTCGATTCAAAAGTGTGGGTGATACTGTATAACATTGCTCTATTATTTTTAAACTCATACGATTCAACGTAAATTTAATGATGTAGGAGTATTAATGGGAATGTTCATCAATTATTAACAAGAGGGTTGTGATAAAATTTCCATGGTAATGTTTTGTAAAATGTCTTAATTCATTTCAAATGCAAAATGTTGAAAAATACAAAATATAAAATATAAAATAAATTTTTTATATGACAATAATATACAACGGTTCCAGTCGAATATTTTAACTCATTAGACATACAGTAATGTAAACAAAGAACAAAATTTTATTCCAATCAAAATTGTTTTGCTTCTCGTGCTTCTAAAATTGTACAATTTGAAAAGACGACCAATGGTCTACCAAAAAACGCCTTCTGTCATTTCTCCGTCCACACGAAAATATACCATCGAATTCCTCGGAAATGATGGTATTTTTTTTTATTTTGTGAGTTTATTGAAAGCATTTTCACAAGCCTTAAAACATTAATCTTGTCTAACCATTATGTTTGGGAGTATGATACGATGTTGGAATTTGATACTTTTTGTGAAAGCTAATCCCACAACAATGATGGAGATGTTTGCTTTGTATCAAGTCACCCAATCATAAGTCGTAAATTAAGCTTATCTAAAATACAAAACGACTAAATTTTTTTTTAATCCCACCTACTGTACACATGTAATTGTGCACAGTATATTAGTTGCTTTTGAGAATCTTCCACCGCAATGATTTAAACTCACAAAATGGATAGCATTTATGCAGCCTACTAACCGTATTAGTCCGACATTACCAACAGTGATTACCACCATGACGACGACAAATGGAAATATACCCGTAAGAAGATTGATTTTCTTTTTTTACTTGAAATAAATACAAAGGATCTTTCTTTCTCATTTGGAGATATACATTTTCATTTCTCTATCAATGTCGTATTCATCACACATTGTTTTTACACCCATAACTGAAGCATTTAAAATACTGAAAATTGGATTTTCCGCGGGAATAACCTTTCTCTCCCCTCCTCAAAGAAAATTATTATTTAGACTAATTTTGATTCTTACTTTAAAATGACTAAATCTTATAGACTATAATAAAGATAAAACTACACGTATTGTTGTAAACTCCCCAACAAATGTATCAAAAACCTTTTGCCAAGGACGAATAATTATGTCAATTTTCAACAAGAAGGCTTTCAAATAATAGCAAATTGTCACAAAGAAACTTATGGAGGACAAATATCCGTAAATGAGAAGATTCTGTGGAAGAAGAAAAAGGAGTAACAATACGTACAGATGGTATTCGCAGAGGGTTTCCAGTCTCATAGCTTGAACACTACTGTATGTAGTAACCTATAAACAATACACAATGTTAACGTAACTGCAAAACCTCTTGTTTCGATGTGTTGAAATAACCATTTCTTTCCCCATGGTTTTTCAATATCTCATCTGATGCGTTGTGCAAGGCAAAAACACAAATGGCCCCTCGATTTTTTTTGCTTTCCCACCGTTAAACCCGCGGAATTTCTTAATATAATTACAACAAAGAGCAAGGCGTCATATAGAGTAAACATTGACAGTTGTCAATATTAATTTACATGTAATTAATTCGAATAGTACAAGTATACAGAAAACTCCCGGAAATAAAAAAAATCCCGCCCAAATTTTAAGTTGAACAAAAAATAATATTTCCCGAAGTGCATCCTTATGCATATTGGTGCATGCACGTGCATTTTCTTTTTTTAATTGTGCACCTTGGGATGCCAGTTATCAACTAAGTTGTACTTTATTTTCAACTCCGAACTAAGTATCCAAATCATTTAATTGTTAATGAACTTTTTTTTTTTATTTTTGAAACATGTCCAGTAAATCTAACAATTATGTGGATCCATTTAACAAAACTCTAATGATTTGATATATGGATGTGATTGTGACGTTCGGCATAAGAAAGTAGATTGGTGTATTCATTGATTCTTAGTAAGACAAAGAGAAGGACAACATGAAGGAAAGATGCCAATTCAAGGTGATGAATATATTAATCAGTTAGATAACATCAATGAAGAATCAAATTGGAATGATTCAGAATTTAATATTGATATAGAAGATGATTATGAATCTAAGATTACCTAATTATTGATTCAGGATAATGGTGTTACGATGTATGAAGTTGACAATAATGAAGATATGACAGAAACTACGAATGATGAAGAAAAAAATGATGGATCAAGTACACTGATTGATGATCACCAGATAGACATTAACTCCGAAGAAAAGAACTATTACAAATGGTTAAAGTTCAATATGATAAAATATATGAAATAATGAAAAAAAAAGGAATTTGCTGACACTAAATTAAATAAAACAATTGCAAATAATGCTAAAGTAAATAACTTGAATATATATATATGCTTTAAATGATGATCAAATTCAGGAAAAGCAAAATTTTTTACAACAAATAAACATTCTTGAAGATTTAGATCTTCCAGAATCATACAAACGACAAAAGCGTAGTTGAACTATATCTTCCATAGCATACATGTATGTAAATATATATAAATTTTCATAAAATAACTCCAAAACATATATGTCTTCTGTTGTTCCGTAAAAATACAAAAAAAAAATCCACGATGTTTATGTATACTAGAAAATGATTCATACACACAAATAAGCAACCAAAAAAAAATACTATATCCACGTGACTCATTTCGGATAAAAAGCTGTGTCACCAGATGGAACCATTAAAAGATCAGTTACTACAATAGATGTTCCAATTGAAAGATATAACTAATGATATTTATAAATACAAACTTATATATAAGTGAACCCAAAAAACAACAACAACAAAATAAACTATAAATACACATGTATACACCCAAATATTTTATACCCATTTGATCTAAAAATCATCACCTTCACTAAGTTCATGAATAGTTCTTTTTCTATTATTGCTGTTGTTGGTAGAATTTGTCACATTTCCATTAGCAGTAGATGAGGATCCATTCCTATTATTATTAGTTGAAGGACCAGGCGTAAAAACAGCCGGGAATTAACCACACTACCTGGTGTAGCTGCGTCTCTTAAAAATTCATTAACATCAAATTCATCATCATCTTCTTCACCATTATTATTGTTGCTGTTGTTGCTTTCACCATCATTGGCATGCTGTTCTTGTGCTAATCTTTCAATCCAATTTTGAACTTGTTGAATTGAATTTCCTTGATTTGTCATATGTTTTTCCAATTCATCATAATTCTTTGGAGTACCTGGAAAACTTAAATCCGATGGAAAATTATTATCCAAACGTGGTGACGAAACTAGATTGCCATTATCCTGATTATTAATCATTTGTTGATAAATTTTATGAATATTTGAAGAATCAGGATTTTTTCCATTAGAATATGAACGGATAATTTCTTCAATTGATCCTTCTGGAGATGATTTTGTTCTTGACATGGTTGATCTTCTTGAATGTGCTTTGTTGGTCAACATTAAACGTGGACGATGTACTGCACGGTTTTCAAACTCATCATATGTATTATTATTGTTATTGTTATTGTTATTGTTATTGATAGTGGTAGAATCTCGATCATTATTGATGGATGAACTAGTGGCCTGCCCTGATTCATGTAATTGTTGATGAAAGTAATCGTCTGGTGGAGGTTGACTTTGTGATCTAGGTATAAATGGTGAAGTGGGTGGTTTATAAGGAGCAACATAATTATTAGCATTAGCATTAAGATTAACATTTGGAATTCCAACATTACCAACTTGTCCATTCAATAATTGATTAGCATTATTACCATAAATAACAGACAAGAATTTCAATATTTTATCCAAAGTACGACCTTGCACTTGATTTCTTTCTCTATTAAGATAATTTTCTTGCCACAACATTTTATTATCTTGTCTTACTCTTCTTAAATCTTCACTAATGGCATATTGATTCATTTTAATGGTTTCCAATTCTTGTAAAATCAAAGATAAATTGGCAGCATTATTGAGGTTGTTAAAGGAAACTCCATTACCATTCATATCATCTTGATTAGAATTACTCTTGTTTCTAATAATTTTATCTAATAAATCTTCACGATCTCTAATAAAATTAGGATTTTCAAATTGCCAAATTTCATCAGGACCATTCTTATCACAACTTTGATTTAAAGTTCCATTATTTATATCTTGAACTTTATGCCATCCATACATATTCAATTGTCTAACAAAACTGGCAAAATTATTATGTTTGAAATATTTAGGTAAAATTATCTTCATAAAATCTTCTCTTTGGAAAACTTGAAATGTTTTTCCATCATCATTCCATCTAATATAATCATAATTTTCTGGATCATTAACCATTGACCAAATTTTCATCACAAATGCTGGACGGGTTTTAGGACCAGTTGGTTCTTTTCTCTTACGTTGACCATTATTTCCTGAACTTGTTTGATTATTGGATGAATATTGCTCTTCAGCAACTTCTTGTTGGACATCATTTGATTGTCTAGTGGTTAAACTTTGTCTTGGATCATTTGGTAAAATTAAAGGTTGAAAATTGATTCCATGCGGTATAACACTTTCAGATAATGGTTGCAAAGGTGGAAGATGTTGTTCAAAATGAGTAGTTGGATTATGAATATTAGTAAATTTATTGTTATTATTACTACTATTCATAAGTTGAAAATCCTGAGCAATTAATTGTTGATGTTGAGAATTTGGTGAAATAGGAGTTGGTTGAAAATATTCCGAAGCTCCACTATCAGACGCATCACCAAAGATAGAACTTGCTGGATCAATAATTTCTGGTTCAACATTAGATATATGTTGGCTTTTCTTTTGTTCTTGAGCTTTGGTTTGACTTCTAGTGTTTCTTATCTTTCTTGGTGGAGATAAAACCTCTGGCTCTTGTTGCTGCCGCTGTTGTTGTTGTTGTTGCTGTTGGTCTACTGGGGAAACAGGATTAATTTCAAGTTGATGATCAAAATCAAAACCAAGGTTAGATGATCCATTAGTGGTATATAACTGCTGTTGCTGTTGTTGTTGTTGGTTCAACAAAGGTGTCAAAGGAGGTTGATTGAACGAAACGTGATCATTATTCATATTGGTACTACTATTATTTCTATCAATGGTTTGAATGTCATCATGAAGTGGTAAAGTAGAAGGAGCATTAGGATCCGAGTTCAACAAATCAATTAAAGGATCTCTATAATCACTAGTCATATTCATAATTTGAAAATTGAATAAATGATAATATTTAACCTGGGAATAAATGAAATGGATAAACCGGGAAACAAAAAATAAAAGACTTAAAATAATATTATACACCTTCAAATGCCTGGTCTATAATAATTTAGAAAGTCGAATTGAAAAAAAAAAAGAAAAAAAAAATAAATTTCTTTGTCTTCTCGTAAGTCGTGTAAAACGTGACTGTCTTTTTATTACAGGATAAAAGAAATCGGCGTGTAAAAAGGACAAATATTTATCACCTACTAAAGCTTTGTAAAATGGGACTTTAATAACTCTTAATTAAATCTAGAATAGTTAAGCACAGTAATGGTAACAGTAGAATGTTATTGAATATGATAAAAGATAGAAAGAAAAATTGTTCAACAAATTTGGAGGATAGTTGTAGATATATTTATATTTTACGAAAATTCTAGAATAGCTAAGAAGGAATTGTATATCATGGCGTAGAGAAACCAACATTTTCACCAGCAATGAAGTGACAATAAACTCTTATTGTCTTTAAACTTCAATGATAATCATTAACATCCCTTCTTAACCCGCTCGATTTTATTGTAATTAGTTTTATTTCACAAAATAAAGGGTGAATTAAAAACAAAAAAAAATCCCCATCCAAAAATGGCTCAAGCAATGGCACTTGAATGAGAAAGAAAAAGGAAAATGATCCAAGTGATTAACCACAAGAATCCTTCAATTTTTAATCCGCGCTAGTATTTTTACATCAAGAAAATGAGCTAATGTAATACTGTGGTTTGACTTAATTAATTAAAGATAACCATTTCTAGCCCTTTGACTTTAATTGGGCATTGCTGTTAAAAAAAAGTGGAACATTCGGCGAGTAGTGTGCATGAAACAAAACAATTGGAAATATGCGAGGGATTTTCGTTTTTTCTGGTGGGTTTTTCCATCCCATGCCATTTGCCCCTTTTTCTCTCACTAGCAAAAATAGCAAGTTTGAAACTTAAACACAATACAAAAAAATAAAAAATTCAAATGTTGCGCTTAATCTAAAAGTAATTGATTAACAATAACTACTATCATGAACGGCTGTGTACTGTATGTTTCAACATAATGTCAGTATAATTACGTGTCTTGTTATTCCGGATGATAATTGTATAATTCTCGCGGGAATTGCCACTTATCAAAATCAATCTATCTTTATGGACATATTTCCGTGATCATTTGTTATCTGATGATTCCAGATAGCTTATTTGCACCCATGATGATTTGTTGAAAATCTCCAGTTAATGAATCCAGGAGGAAACGGAAAGGGATGAGTGATGGGAAAGTGATACTAACCATTATCACAAAACCAAGACCAATCAGTGATTTACTCTAATAATAATCTAGCTACCGTGGCTTCCATACTGTTAATGCTTCACTATGTACAGTATGTATTCACGTATTAACAGATTGCTACTGCAGGGACTACTAAACAATCATATGTACAGAATATGCATAGGTAATCAATACACAACTCTTTTAAAGGAATCATCACTCTATGTACGGATGAAAGGTTTGAAACCAGAAAAAGAAATAAAGAAGAAGTGAAACAAAATAAAATAACTCGGGTCTCGATCTACACATAGGTTAAGGTTGCTAAATTATTTCAATAATACTTAGGGGAAAAGTATTTATGCAAGAGAAATGTCGTGGCCAATGTGGGGGCGGGGATCGTAATCAGATTATTTAGGAAAGTTTTGGCGATTCTACTTGATGAATAAATAAGGTAATCTTATGAGGAGAAAGAGTATCTTTCAGAAATCAAACAATATTATGTGTTCATATTGCTATATAAATTTTAAATACATATTACTGTATACAAGGAAATAACCATTGAGTAAAATAATAAGTACTAACATAAAAAATAACTCGGGAAAGGGAATATTTATTCTAGACTTTTAGAACAAGCAACAGGGTAGTAAATGATAAAGTCATTTAATCATACTTGATTAAAGATACAAGTCCTTTCTTGGCCAACCCTTAGGTCTAACAACATCTAAACCATAATTTGGTTGAGGATTTGGATCATCTTTTATTTGTAAAGCAAATGGATTTCTATCTTTCCAAGTTTCTAAATTAGCTAAAGTATGATTAACTTCTCTATGTTTTGATTCATCAGCTCTAATAATTGCAATTAAATCTTTAAAACTTGATTCTTCACTTAAACTTGGCCAATAATCAACGGCAATGGTTGGAATTTGCATTGCTTGAAAATCTGGTAATCTTCCTGGTGTATTTAATTCATCTAATAAATGAGTATAGGTTCTAACGGCTTCTTCTTCTAAATAACCAACAAATCTATGACAATATCTTGGATTTAATAAATATAAGAAGAAGAAAATATTGGTGAATACACCTTGACCAACATAAATTATAGTTCTAGTGAACCAACTTGGTTTACCAATCTTAATAAATGTTAATAAATGCATTCTTTCATTATATGCTTCATCCTGTAATGTTTGTATCCAAGCTTTATCTCTTGTCAACAATCTTAAAGAATGTAAATGACGAATAAATCCAGCAACTGATCCGGGAACACCAGCAACTGATTCTAAGAAAATAACTCTTGTCATCCATTTACCTTCACTCATTTCCCATCTTGTACCAAGATACATGTCTGGTTTATCAGGTGGTGGACATGCATAACCAGTAACAAAATCAAAACATTTTCTAGCAATCATAGTACCATAATATGAAATTTTATCACCTACAGTAACTGCTGGACGATGACTAAAACCAACTCTTTCCACACCAGCTTCAGTGTATTGAATATGTGGATATGATGGTTTAGTCAAAAATTTATCATCATCTTGAGCTTCAATACCAGGATTATTATAAACTTTAGTTTCAATATTAAATGGTGCTTTTTTATGGTTAATAAAACCTGGAGTTTCCCAATCATCTTTATTAGTTGGAAGATTTGAATCTGAACCATCGGAATTGTTTAAAGAATTGGAAGACAGTTTGGTTTTTGTGCTGGTGGTAGTTGCAAAACGAATAAATTTTAAAGAATTTACAGTATTGGTGGTTGTAATTAACCTTGGAATAGTTTTATAAGTTGAAGCAGCAATCATAATCTGATAATTGTGGGGGGAGGTTGGTAAATTGTTATCCGATATGGAATGTAAGAAAAAGTCGTAGATTTATATGTTTGCTATTATGAATAAGGCTTTTCAAAAGCAAATATATATAATGGACAAAGATATAATAAAGAAATCAAAAAGGGGGATAGTTGAAAAGGGAATAATTCTAGGCATATATATAGTATGTAGAAGTTTCTCCATTTTAGAAATTCGAAATATTCTATAGAATTCTAAGTCACAATTGCTATGAAGAAATGAGACAAATAGAATACAAAAACCCCCAAAGCAAAAGAAATAAAATCATCCAATATTAATCAATGGTTTTGTTATTTTGTTGAACTACTGTTCTATTTTATTCTTTGGAAAGAATTTGATTATTGTTTTTAGTTAGTTGTCTTTTTTTTTTTTTTTGCATCCGTTTTTCCTTTAATTCTATTATGTTCTAATAAATTCATATACAAATTAATCTTTCCCGTGTGTCCGTAATCCGCGCCAAATTGAGCGGTTTTTCTCATCAATTTTGTAAAACAATACCAAACGGTGGTGGAGATGAGATTTCTGCCCGTTTTTATTTCTATTGTTCGCACTACCATGGGTAAGTTTTCCGAGTGAATTAAATAAAACGCAAATTAGATAGATATTTCATTAATGTTAAAACAAATTAAAAACAAGAGGTCTTCTATAGAATCATATAATAAATTAATAGCAATGATGATGATAATGTCATGGTCCTTTCCATCTTACAAGTGTAAATCTTTTCTTTCCCAACCAGTAGGGGTCATAACTTTTAATCCATGATTTGGTTGAGGTTCAGTTAAATTATCAATTTTTAAAGTAAATGGATTTCTATCAGATTTCTGTTCTAAATTAGCAAAAGTATGATTAACTTCTCTATGTTTAGCTTCATCTGCTCTAATTCTTAAAATTAAATCTTTAAAACTTGAATCTTTATTTAATTCTGGCCAATAATCAACGGCAATTGATGGAATTTTCATATTTTCAAAATTTGGTAATTTACCTGGAACTTTTAATTCTTTTAATAAATGAGTATAGGTTCTAACGGCTTCTTCTTCTAAATAACCAACAAATCTATGACAATATCTTGGATTTAATAAATATAAGAAGAAGAAAATATTGGTGAATACACCTTGACCAACATAAATAATTGATCTTGTAAACCAACTTGGTTTACCAATTTTAATAAAAGTTAATAAATGCATTCTTTCATTAAATGCTTCATCATGTAACGTTTCAATCCAATCTTTATCTCTTTTTAACAATCTTAAAGAATGTAAATGACGAATGAAACCAGCAACTGATCCGGGAACACCAGCAACAGATTCTAAAAATATACAACGAGTCATCCATTTGCCTTCAGTCATTTCATATCTTGTACCAATATATTGATTTGGATTAATTGGACTTGGATCAGCGTAACCAGTGAAAAAATCAAAAAGTTTACGAACATAACTAATACCTTTATAAGAAATTTTATCACCCATTGTTTTAGGTTCTCTATGAGTAACAGTAACACTTTCACATTCTTCAGTTGGGAAAACAGGATGTGGATATGTTGGTTTTGTTAAGTATGTAGGATCATCATTTTTAACAATACCATCTTGAGAATAAATTCTTGTTGAAATATCAAATATTGAATTCTTTGGTTTTGTAAATGGATCAGCAATTTGAATAGATGATGGGTTTGGAATGGCATCTAATTTTGTGGTGGTTGATGTTGATGTTGGTGATGGAGAAGGAGGAGTAGCTAATGTGGATGATAATCTAATTAATTGATAACATGCAGTTGATGAAACAACTGGCAATTTTTTATAAACAGTAGCTGAAAGCATTGTTATTAAGAGGAGTGTATGTATTTTGATATGTGTGTAATAGTAGTAGTAGTAGTAATAAAACTATATATATAAATAAATATAAAATTATGCCAGATGAAAGAAAATAGTGATTCATAAGATGTATTTATATATAAACATAATTATAAATTTAGGATTGATCATTTCCGTTAGATATTAATCCTAAATAGATAATCCCGAAGAAATGAAAATACAACATTGTTTTAAAAGAAATCAAGTAGTCATATTCATATTCATATTCATATTCCGTAAAAACCCATATAATATATGGGTGCGTGGGTGTAAAAACAGTGTATAAATTTAAGAATTCAACGGTCATGGGAATTAACTTAGAGATTAGAGAGAAAAAGAAAAAAAGGGCTTTGCATGAAGATTCATAATTGAAATATAATAAATTTGCAACAATACTTTATGTGGAATACCTTGTATTAGTCCAATGCCCGCCAAGTTAATGTTTCTTTCTTTTTTTGTAATTTAAAAAAGTTATTCCGTACGGCCAATGAAAAAAACACGGGAAATAATCATAATAAGACAAACTTTTATTTTTCTTTTTTGAAAATCTTGTTAAACCCCCCAATTCTTCTACAATAGCCCATGATAAGCGATGAGATGAGATGAGATAAGATGAGATTTTCCAGGTGATTACCTATCCCATCCTCTTTACTTCTCTACTCTTAATTAATTATATACTTGTAGTATCCACACCCCGCCAATTCCAGGTATCAGGATGGATATAATAACACATACTAAAATCCGAGATGGTGTTGTGTGTTGGTGGAGACAAGCTAAAAGAGATGACCTACACGTTTTCCAAAGACCGTGCATTGCTTTTAAAATTGTAGTTTTACCTTGTGAGGGATATTCAGTTTCAAGGAATTAGAATTAGCATAGGTAATAAAAAAAAAGGAATTCATTGGTGATGTATGTAATTGAGTATATGTGTGCGGAATTAAGGACTTTGTAAGTACGGGAATAAAGGATAATCCCGGAACAACGAAACCGGAATATTCTCGATGAGGTTGCAGTAATTGTTTAATGTGATTACTTTTTGTTATTTTCCTTTGAATGGTAGGCCACGGACATTAAAGTGCGGGAACTGTTTTTTCAAGTTTTAATTTTTAGTTCTTTTTTTTTTGACTTGAGTCATGAATAAACGGAGTTTTGACTTTGACATATAGGAATAAATAGGAAATGGAATATGGTCATCCAGGTGTTTATCTGTTTGCTATACATGTAGGACACTATTTTTAGTTTCCTTGGTGTGAAATTAATTTGGCCCCACGCATGGCCAATCATTTGTGATAGACATTACTAATTTAATGTAGAAAAATTACTGTATATTGAACGAATCGCATCAACAACCTTGAGGCAGTTTATTACGTCGTGGTAGTATCTTTTTTTTCTGTTGTTGACATTTCTGTACAGTACAATATTGTATTGTGAAATCGGGCATGAGTCGTCGAGAGGCATTAATAAAATGAAGTAATGAGTTGAATCAAAATCGAGATGGTGATTCTAGACCCTCGTCTCCTTTTTGGGATCCATTCTTCTTAAAAATAAATAAAAAAGTGGTACTGTACATCCTAAAAGGGGGAAAAAAAATAATAGATACGGGTACATTCCAAATTATTACACTAATTAATGTTTCAAGTTTCATCGCGATTTGAATTGTTGATCTAACACAAATTCTCGTTGTCTTTCTTTCTCTGTCTTTGTTTGACTCAACAAAACTCTTGCAAATTAAGTAATCATTCACGCCTAAAGGAGACGAAGGATTACGAGTCGAAGAGATTTCAATCAATGGATGACTTTCAATACGATGGGATTTTTAGGTTTGTTTGCAGAGAAATGTAAGTTGTACTATGGTTTATAGACATAATTCTAATTTAAACCATCATGGGTTTTCCTAATTTATCTAATTTATTATCATATTTTGTCATTATTGTAACAAGTTTGCAGATCCAAAACAAATTGACCGTACATGTAAAGACAGATATGGCGTATTATATTTTATTTTTCCACACTGTCACTGATGACGTTAATACACGACTAACAGTAATTTTTTTTTATAACATTCTTCTGAACCCAAAAAAAAATAATTTTTGTACGTGTCATTTTTTTTTTATTTTAGGTTCAACTTAATCCTGAATCGGATTTTGATCATTGATACACGACATAATTGAACCCAATCTCAAATTGGACTTGAATAAGAAGAATATAATAAAACATGTAAAACAATTTAATGAAATATTCTAACTAGTATCACATATATGTTTGTTATTAGGATATTACCTCTATATATATATATACAACACTTGACATTTCCATTCTGATTTTTGAGTTTGTATACGTAAAATTCCCTTAATGGGTTTAACGCCCTTACCACAGAGAGGCTACCATTTTGTAAATGTGAATTACGCCAAAACTAAAAAAAAATATGGTTAATTACACAAAAACGTAGCATTTTAAGTGAAAAAAAAAAAAAAATTTTGTACGCCATTTTTAACCAAACAACAAAATACAAATTTTTTTTCTTTTTTCCTTGCTATTTTATTTCATTCCCCTTTCAACAAAACTTTCTTCATTTATATCATTATCATCTCTAACAACAACAACAACAATATTCAACCAACCTATCAACCACAACCCATCCTTTCTTTCTTTTTTTCTCATCGTTGTTGTTTTTTTTATTGTTTTTAAGTTTAAGAAAATCGAATCATTTCAATATTAGTTACTCCCCACAGCCTTAATATCAGTCAATCAAAGAGAACTACCCTTGCTTCTCTTTTTTTTTGTATACATAATTGATTTTGTTTGTTCTTCACCCACAACATATTGATATTGTTCATTCCGCTCCTTTAACTATCATATCTAATCATATTAAATCTATTATAACTACTAAATAATGGGTTTCTCACTTTCAAATTTCACTGGTGATCCATTTGCCATAACTACTATATCTTTTGGAATAATATCTTGGGTAGTCGCTCTTGCCGGGGCAGCTTCCTCTAATCAATCTAGTTTCCCCCATTTCAGTTGGTGGGGAATAGCTTATCAAATAGTTATCATCCTTATAATATTTGTATTATATGCCAATAATAATATTGAATTATATAAATTTACTTTGGTTGGGCTAGTATCAATAGCATTTATTTATACAACAAATACCACTAATAATTTGATTTATAATTCAGATTCTTCAGGTAATCTTTGTTGTGCAGCTGGTTGTATCTTGTTAAGTATCTTGAATTTAATTTGGATCTTATATTTTGGTGGTCATCCAGAATCTCCAACCAATCAATTTATTGACTCATTTAGTATTAAAAATCATGGTCATGAACATTTAGGTAATACCAACCCAGTTAGTAAATCAGAAGTACAAGCTTATGATGATATGGGTGCCAATAATCAAGATTATCGTAGATATATTTCCCCAGTTAATCTTCCAGATGCTCCTCAAGGCCCATCAAGAGTTGGAAGTCATAATGGAACTCCATCTGGTAATCATACCCAAACTTTACAACCTACAACGATGCAAGGTTCAGCAATTCATACCCACATGGAAATGCCACTAACAACAACAATAATAATACCAACAACACTAACAATAGCAATACTAATACTTATATATCATCATCCCATTTGGCAGGCTTGGAAAATTTTAGTTCTCAAGAAGTTCCAGGAAGTAATGCTACCGGTAGAGATTTAACAAACAATAGTGCAAATAACAAACGTACCACCATATATACAGACTCAGAAACTGGTACTGGTATAACATTTAGATATAAAGCTAAGGCATTATATAGTTATGATGCCAATCCAGAAGATATGAATGAAATTTCTTTTGTCAAGGATGAAATTTTGGAAGTTGATGATATAGATGGTAAATGGTGGCAAGCTAGAAGAGCCAATGGACAAGTTGGTATTTGTCCTTCCAATTACGTTAAATTGTTAGATACATGAATAAGGATTATTCTTATCTTTCCTTATAAATAACATTTTTTGTTTCTATTTTATTCTATTCTATTCTTTATTTTTGTTTATTTTGTATTTGTGTTTAGTTTTCTTTGAAGATAGGGATCTTCTTTTCATGTTCTTTTTATTATCTACTATATATATATATATATATATATACCTGCGTTTTAGATTTTCAATAAACCTTTGAGCATCCTTGTACTTAAATATATTTTAATCTACTTTAATATGGCCGTATTGATTTGCTTAAAGACTACTTAATCATCACTATGAAAAACTGTCAATGGAGACCAATCTGGATTAATAAATCTCTTGACCCCAATAGTTTTGTATAAATCATCAATAGTTTTACCATCTTCATCATTCAATTTAACAACCTTAAAATTAGATTCAATACGACTTGGAGTGATTGATTTTGGTAATACAACAACCCTCTCCAAATTGACCAAGAGATTAAAATGGTAGCACTTGAAACACCATATTTTTCACCAATTTTAATCAATTGTTCATTTTTTAATAATGGAGAATTTGTTGAACCTAATGGACTATAAGCTTCTAATTGAATTCCTTTTGATTTACTATATTCTAATAATTTATGTTGAGGTAAATTAGGATGTAATTCAACTTGATTAACAGCTGGGATTATAGTTGTTGTTTTAGAATTTAAAAGTTTTTCTAAATTAACAATATCAAAATTTGAAACTCCAATTGATTTAACTCCATTACCAACTAAATCTTGAACTTTTTCCCAAGTTTGAGTAAAATCCCAATCAAGTATAATATCTCTTTTACCATTTGGTAAAGTTGGAAATTTTGAATTATTTCCATTTGGATTTAACATAACTGGCCAATGAATTAAATATAAATCAATATAATCAACTCCTAATTTTTAAACTTTCTTCTAATCCTTTTTTAGGATCTTTATGAAATGTACTCCATAATTTAGTAGTTAAATAAATTTCTTCTCGAGGAATTCCACTATCTTTAATTGCTTTTCCGATACTTTCTTCATTTCCATAAGCTGCTGCTGTATCTATATGACGATATCCTAATTTTAAAGCTTCAAGTACTGCAGTATAAACTTCTTCAGGTGATGATTGCCAAGTACCTAAACCTAATGCAGGAATTAAATTTCCATCATTTAATTTAAAACTTGGAATTGACATGATTGATTATTAATTTTACACCTTAGATTAAGCTTCACTATAAAGTAATTGAATTGTATATTCAAGAAAGACAATTTCTGGGTGGTTATTTAGGGATTCAGAATCTTGTATTTATATATACGGTTTTTTTTTTCATTTTTCATTTTACATATTGTGGCTCAAAGTTTGGGGGATCCCACTGCGGGAGCAAGAACAAAGTATGCGGGGGTGGATGGGAAGACGACGAACAATGCTCCAAACGAGGCTTTTATTTTTTTTTTTTACAATCTTTCCTTCTCGGAAGAATGTATAACTTTAATACCATCCCAATAGACGGAATAATATAATATAAATATGCATAAATGAAACCCATAAGGCAATTCGATATTACATGTATTGTAATCTTGCAAATGAGTTAGTAATAGCAATCTTAAGGTATGAATCACATTCCGATTGATATGGTTTATTCAAATGATGTAACGTCGTATTATGTAGATAGTTGTAAAAATAAAATGGTCTTGGTATAAATCCTATCATTGAATAACTTAACAAAGTATATGTCTTATAATGTAAAGATTTGTATCTATACTATACTTTATTTAATTAATATTAATATCTCAAGCAAATATAGATGTGGGTTAAATCTTTATTTAGTATTATTTGTTTTAATAGATCATTGGAGTAAAATTTAAGTAATTAGTATCATCAATTATGCTAGAACATATTTTTAAGAATAAATAATATCTCCATGATAGTAAATTCACAATTCTGACAAAAACCAGCCAGAGGGTACATATGTGAAGATGAACAATCTGAGAGAACTTGTATGTAGAAATGAACTAGGTAAAATTTATGGTCTTTGACTTACCTATAGGATTAATAAGCTATAAAGTTGTAAAACTTTGTATAAGATTAGAAGTTGAAGTTATGTGATTGGCTAGTCATCTCGAGCGAGGGAAAGCCAGTGATAGAGGACTACTGTTACTATTTAAAATGAAGAATTTCCAGGAGACTTGGATGAAACATAGGAAAGAAACCAACGAATCTAATTGAGATATATTATGTTGAAAATCACTTGCTCATACTCTTTTCAGCTGAAGCATACTCTTTTCAGCTGAAGCATCCTGTATACGGAGCCAATAATGAATCTTGTCTGAATTGAATTATCACAATTGTTGCAATAATTAAACAATAAAAACAAATAACATTATAGGAAACCCCAGATTTATAGTGATGGAATTTATTTTTGATTCTCCATCAGACAACTAGATACGAGTATATTAAATATTCTTTAACTTGGCTGCAAAAAACAAACACTAGAAGTAATTTTGGTTGACTCTATCATTGCTTGTTATTGTTAACCCATAATGGAGCCGAATTTTATGCATACAAGAAAGTATTATACAAAACGTACCATATCCTTAACACCGATAACATTGTGATAATGTATGGCTTGTGATTTTATACGATGCCACAATTTCTGTCACAGCCAGCCGAGATAGCCACAGAAAATTTTTACCTATCAAGAAATTGCATATCACAGTTTGGTAATTAAAGTATTTCTAACCTTTATAACTACTACAAATTGGATACCAACATGACTTCTTGTGGAATAAAAATTCACCATCAGTTTGTCAATTAATCCTCACTGGTATGACATTAACTCATAAATGTCGGAAGGTTTCGAATGCAAAACCGGTTTCAACCACAAAACCAAAACATCTCATTCTCAGTGAGTTTGACATGATGTGTCCATCACTCCAAAATCTGGGTGTATGACAACATCTGGATGATAAAGCACACGACTATAATATTATTGAATATTGGACTAAATTAGCTCAACTTTTGGAGAAGGGAAAATTTAATGCATTGTTTATTGCTGATGTATTAGGAGGTTATGATGTTTATAATGATCCCAGAAATATAACTGCTGCAGCTAAAAGTGCCGCCCAATGGCCGGTAAATGATCCTCATGCTATTATTCCTGCCATGGCTGCCGTGACTAAAAATTTGAGCTTTGTAGTAACATCAGGTACTATTAGTGAAGCCCCATATCATTTTGCAAGAAGGTTAGCAACTTTAGATCAGTTAACTAATGGAAGAGTTGGATGGAATATTGTTAGTTCTTACTTGGAGTCAGCAGCAAGAAACTTATTAAATGGAGCTGATTTGGCTCCCATGCAGAGAGGTATGATAGAGCCCAAGAATATTTGGAAGTTGTGTATCAATTGTTTTTATCATCATGGGCTGATGATGCGGTTGAATTAAAAAATGGTGTGTATAGCAATCCAGATAAAATTAGAGAGATCAATTATCAAGGAAAGTATTTCAAGGTTCCAGGTCTATCAATTACTGAACCAACACCTCAAAGATTGCCAGTTATCTTGCAAGCCGGAGCTTCTAAGAGAGGTATAGAATATGCTGCTAAAAATGCAGAAGTTGTATTTGCACATGCATTTACGCCCTTGAGTTTGAAACATGTCGTGGATAAATTAAGAGCAACAGTTAAAGAATTTGGAAGAGACCCCGAAGATGTTAAAATTGTTTTTCCCGTAAATGTGATAGTTGCCCCAACCCATGAAGAAGCTGTAGATAAATATAATGATTATAGACAATATTCTGACAAAGAAGGTATTCAAGCATTATTTGGAGGTTGGACTGGTATTGATTTAAGTAAATATGACTGGGATGAAGAATTTGAAAAAGTTGACAGTAATTCTGTGAAAAGTTCTACTGAACAATGGACCACCCCAAGACCTGGGGATCCACCAGGTTTACGTAAGACTAGGGCATTAGTAGCTGAACGATATGAATTGGGTACTGGAACTTTGATTGTTGGTGATCCTGAAGAAGTATCTGATGAGTTAATCCGTTGGCATGAGGTATCTGGTGTTGATGGGTTTAACTTCATGTATACTATCAAACCTGGTAGTTTTGAAGATTTAGTTGAATATGTGATTCCAGTACTTCAAGAAAGAGGATATGCTCAAAAGGAGTATCCAAAACAAGGATTAACATTTAGAGAAAATGTTTTTGGAGTTGGAAATACATTTTTGAAACCTAATCACCCAGCTTATGGATTAAGGTGGAGAGCAGGTGAATCAAAAGAGGAATTTGAAGAGAGGGTAATACTTGTTTTAGAAGAGAGCTTTACCAAATAAAACAAGTAAGTAGAAATAAATGCTATACAAGTAGAATACATCAGCTTCTTGTGGTCGATAGTATAGTGTAAATTCTTTAATGTAGCAATTTAGGTCAATTTCTCATGTTGGTGTTATGATCAACACATATTTTCCATGTTCGTGAACAGTATAATCTGTGAGAATAAAAATTTAATCCAAGACTGCTTGTCATATAATTGTATCTAAGTTTAATTTTAACCTCCATTACGTTTTTGCCATGTTCTGCTCTGTAAGTCTAAACTAAGCATTGAAACTGCGTCTAATGTATTTAAGTGTTGATCTTTAATATATCAAGCTTATCATTATTATTGGTCCTGTAAGACAGATGTCTCATGATTTGGAAAATAATATAGGACAACTCCTAGTCTATTGCGGTGAAGTGTAAGTTGTGGCAATAAAATTTATTTGTTATACATTGGGTATTAAACACCATTGGTGGGTCAAATGTAGCTCATATTAGTATAAATTAACCTGGATAGTGCATGCTTGTTTTACTTATGCATGAATAATATCTTAGTGTTATTATATAATTTATTATTTATAAAATCCTAAGATATTCTCTGGAGGATACTAATGACGTAGGTTCTGGTTCATTTCTTTGCCTGTTACTGTCCAAGTCCATAAGACAAAGGATCACATAGCAAGGATTAAATCGTCCACGCAAAAAGATCGACTACTCCCCGGACAAGTCACCATACAAGGATTAGGGTGTGCACGGCAAGAATATTACTTGGTTCCTGCAAGAACTAGCATTGTTGAACAGTTGTAAGGTAAAAATACAAAATGTAACTAATAGCGTCGGGCATGCGGTGGGCTCAAATAGCGTGGCGCTTTAATAGCGTCGGGCATGCGGTGGGCAGGAATAGCGTGGCGCTTTAGTAGCGTCGGGCATGCGGTGGGGAGGAATAGCGTGGCGCTTTAGTAGCGTCGGGCATGCGGTGGGCATGAATAGCGTGGCGCTTTAATAGCGTCGGGCATGCGGTGGGCAAGAATAGCGTGGCGCTTTAATAGCGTCGGGCATGCAGTGGGCTCAAATAGCGGTGCGCTTTAATAGCGTCGGGCATGCGGTGGGCAAGAATAGCGTCGGGCATGCGGTGGGCTGAAATAGCGTGGCGCTTTAGTAGCGTCGGGCATGCGGTGGGGAGGAATAGCGTGGCGCTTTAGTAGCGTCGGGCATGCGGTGGGCATGAATAGCGTGGCGCTTTAGTAGCGTCGGGCATGCGCCGGGCATGCGTAGAGCATGCTCATGACAGAGAGTTCATAACAACCATTCTAAATCCTTGATGATGAATCGTGACAAAATTATATGTATGAAACCAAGTGGGTGAGCTTGAGAAGTTGTAAGAGATTATATTGTTCGCCATCTTGTTGAGTCTCTTGAATATCAATGATAATTTCTACTATGGTTTGATATAAAATATGTTTTAAACCGGAAGAGGAAAAGCTCTTTTTTTATCAATTTTACATCCAGCATAAGTTTAGAATAACAATGGCATATATTGTCACCAAGAGTTCTTACTATCAAACTGTTAAGCAATGCAGAAAGGTAATGTAAGATTCAAAAACTTGACCAAGAATTTGTTGTTGAAATAACTCCATACATAAATAAGGTACAAGCTTGCTACCTAATTTATTCTATTGTCTTCGAGGAATTTAATTCTTATGGATTTGAAATATTTGTATGATTTACTAAAAATAAGGATGAGTTAATTGCAATACCAGGATTCAGTTACAAAAAGAAACAAGGCTGCAAATAAGGAAAGAAAGTTTGTTGAGCAAATTCTAGTGAAACATTAATTAACAACACAGAATAAAAGCAAAAATCAGAAGTTATGGTAAATAAGTAAAGTTAACAGTTAAAATTCAAGGATTAATAAGAGGGAAAGCTATAAAACCTAGTGAAAGAATATTTCGAAAAAACTAACGTTCAGGTTAAAGCAAAGATTGGTGCTAACAAAAGAAACATATAGTTTTAATATACACAAATATGATGGAATAGTTGAAACAAGAGCTAAAGCAATAATATTAATGCGTCAACTAATCGGGTTGAAAAAAGTAATTGACCAGGTTTTAAAGAAGAAACATGAATAGGCTGACAATTGCCTTAAAACAAGAGCAACAAGAACTTCGTAAAGATTCAATAAAATAATTGAAGATGTATTGATCTACAAAATCGTAATATAATAATGGGATAAATTCATGAATGCATGACGTAGTGTAGCATCCCAGATTAAAAAAACATAACCGGATTAATATCAACAACAATAATAGTAAGAGACTCTTATTCAGATAGCAACTATTCAGTGGTAAAATTACCAGCGCTTGAATGTGATCATGAAATTGAATAATATACTAGTCGATGAAGAAGGTATCAACTAGTGTATCAGCATGTAAAACCAGGGATTTGATTCTTCCACAACCATAAATAAAGTAACTGTACCCATGACATTATAAATTACGGGATGTTAATTAACCATCGGGTCAGATAAAACCAATAAACAGTATTGTAAATGGACTTATGGAATTATGAGAAAAGGAAATATTTGATAAAAACAGTAAGGGTTTGAATTGCAAGAAATTGTTAAAAAAAATTGCAGGTATGATGTATCATCAAGAAAATTTTCAATGAAATAGAAACAACCAATAAGTTTAAAATGCAAATAATGTAAAATAAAAGTTAGTAGCAGCAATTAATATGTGAAAATTAATGGTATAATTAAGATCCAGAAATGGCCAAAACTGCGTACAGTGGTCGAAATACATAGAAACCCCACTAAAAGAAAACATCTTGAAGTACCACCTCGTTTTGGAACTTAAAAATTGAACCAGATATAGGGCATAAGAAAAGATTGCTAGAAATAGTGTGGCATTTGTCACATAAGTAGAATATATATTATGAATATCAACGTTCAGTGGTTCGTATAGTTAACAAGTGTGACAATAAAACACACTATTATATATACATTTGTTGAATTTCATCTTAATTTACATTATAAGATGCAATCCTCTTGTGTTGTCTGTGATTGATTGTGTTGCTTTACAATAGTAATTCGTTGTTAATCCGCTATGTTTATTCTTTAATTCGAACCTATAGAAATAAATAAATAATTTGTTCATCAAGTCGTGCAACATTTTTAGACCATTTCTGTGGTTATAATTGTTATAATTGTGTAGTATATGATTAATCTGGATACATTTTCAGGTATTACACAGTTGTCGTTGTCGTTGTGTTTGTATTTGTAATCTTTCAAGATAGTCGTGTGACATGGCAAAATTTAAAATACATACTTTGCAGCCTAAAAAAATGCCCACAAATAGACAACTATAAAAAGCCAAATTGTTTTTCTAACAAAATATTTTCTTTTTACAACACTTTTTTTTCCTTCTTTCTTTTTGTTTACATATTATCAACAACAAGTTTCCATCATTTTTGGAATGAATCTATCAAATAACTATGGAGGTAAGTACCAATCATACCAATAACATCAAGTTCTTGCTCATTTACCAACTTGAAATAATTTAAATGATAATTATTGGTTGTTTCAAGAATAATTAAACCAATTGATTCCAAAGATTACAAAAGGATATAACTGAATCAATAACTTATTTGAATTGTCCGATCATTCTAAATGATTAATGCCCCATATTATTCTTGACAACCATTAGGATCCAAAGGATAGAGAAGTATTACAAAGATGACACATATAACTACAGGGGATACCAATCATTGATGTTGTTGTTAATACATAAGCATTGAAGGAGAACCTTCCAAAGAAGATAGTGATTTGGGCAGATTATTATCTTGAACCTATTAAGGGATCCACACAAAAGTAAAAAAGGACAATGTGGATTAGTGAAGGTTCTTCAGTAGGAGGTAACAATTGGTCACAGTTACCTTCTATACTATCGGGTTAGGAACGTTACTCTATTAGTTCCCGGTAGTAAAATTGTAGAATAGAGGAACGGGTATGGGGCCTGTGACCAGCCTCTTATAATACCCGGTTCCTCCCCCTGGGCCAGGGGTTACGCGGTCCCCCAAAGACGAGGGGGACCTGCGTTGTAGGGCTGGGCCGGCCCCCAAAATGGGGCCCAGCCGCTCCCCGCCTGATAGGGGTGGGTGTGGGAGCAGGTCCCCGAGGAAGGGGACAGAGGGCCGGGTGAGCCCAGATACGGCCTGGTCGCTCCCCGCCCTAAGTGGGTGGGTGCGGGAGCAGGGAATGGACTAGCCCCCTACGCTTCCGTTTCTGAAAACGAAGTGAGCCCTAATTAGTTGTTTACAGAAACCTGTATTTTGAATGGCATAAATGCCACACTCTTTTTATCTTGGTTGAATTTTTTTCAGGAAAGGAGGAAACCAATTGACGAGAGTCGTTGCTAGTATCGTGTTAATGACAAAGTCATAGTATGACATTGCTGGTGAAAAATCCTTGCTTATCGTCAGATTGATTGGAATTGAGTAGGAATTACCACTACAATTTTTTATATCTTGCTGAAGTTTATTTGTTGGGACTTGGCAAAATTGCTTGACATTTTAGGCGAAAGCATGTAATTATGAGGCAAGAATATTTTCTTGTAGATAATACTGTTATGAAATATCGAGGAGAGGTGTAATTTACCGAATGGATCATTCAACGTTACAATTGAGAGATAAATCTTGGATCTGGAGTTTATTTTTTGTTTCAAATAATTTTCTGGCATTTTTTTTTTAGCATAATAGTTACATTTAAGGTGAATAAACACCCAATAAACCACACTCTTCTTTTAACTAGAATATTGTGAGTAAATTACTGTAGCAAAGTAAAGTACTTACTTTCAAATATGCATATTTAAAAGTAAGTATTGTGACAGGGATAGCATAGCTAGTTGGTTAGGTTTGGTGAAGATAAGGTTGTTTTGTTTCTTTTGGTATCAAGATGCTAATTTTAGAATAACACAAAATTGGTAGTACATTAATTTTAATGGACTGCTCGTATTTTGGTCTATTTAAATGGCAATGCCAGGAAATTATTGAAAATGAGAAAATTTTTGTATTATTTTTATATATATTACTTTTATATAGTATTAGAAGTTAAGTGTTATTCAAGGAATACACAATTATTAGAGATTACGTTTAGAGAGAAGTTTCTAGGTTCAAACGGTCTAAGCTAGTATTACATTGGAACTCGGTAAATTGTTTCATAATCATCACAGTTGGACCGAAATCAATTGCTGATCAACCTCTGTAAAGTAGTACATTCACGTTTGTTGTTTTATTATTGAAGTGTGTCATACAACTTATGCCCTGTATAGAAGCACTAATTGACATCAACTGATAGTGGGAAAATTACAAATTGATAAGAAAAAAACAAAAAAAAAGGCAATTAATTTCTTGCAACCAACCAATCAACCAAAATCAAAATTAAAAGCACCCATATATAAGTGCAAAAAAGCAAAATAAGACATACATAGATTGTTTTGGATATCAGTCAATGAGAAAGTGTCATCGTGATCATCAATATGGTCATGATTCAGATATTACTGACTAACATGAGGTAATAAAAAATAGAGGTGGGGGGAGGGCACGCGATTCAATATTGAAAATTCAATTCTGGAGGAGGCGGTGAGTTTTTATTTTTTTTTTTATTTGGCAACCATTTTGCTTTGTTTTCACCTTAGGATTGATAAAGTAGTTGTATATACAAGATTTCTTTACAATCAAATAAATATATATATACACTTATCCCTTAAAATTCAGAGAAAAAGAAGTATAAATTCAAGGTAATCTTTCTCTCTCCTGTTGTCAAAAAAATTTATATAAAAGTTCGTTCTTTTTTTAAAAAAAACTTCTTTCTTTAATTTCAATAACAATAATATGATTTTAACTATCATAATTTTAATTGCTTCAACATTTATCAAAGCTAGTTATATTCCTCATGATTCAGATAATGAACCAAAAAAGAAAAAACGTCATGATTATCATGATAATGATAATTATTCATATGAAGGTAAATTTTATTTAGGTATTAAAGAATATACTAACAATAAATATTATAATATTGTTTATGAATTAAGTGATGGACAAATTCAATATGGTAATAACTTTCAAATATATTATCCAAGTAAAAATAAAACTAGTTCTAGTTGTGTTGGTACTACTGTTACTACTACTCAATATAATACAACAACAAAAACAAGTACTGTTCTTGCTATTGTTACTGTAGCTGATAATGTTTTTGGTTCTGTTGAAACTTCCACTATTGATGCTCCTGGTTTTGCTATTGCTCAACCACCAAAATATCAAGAATCGTCTTATGAGGAACCAACTGAGGAACCAAGCACTTCTTCTGAAGAAATTTTTGAATCATCATCTTTTACATTTGAAGAAATTTTAACAAGTACTTCAGCAGAAGAAGAAGACAAAGAAACCATTGAATCATCATCTACATCTAGAAATTTGTCAACAACAAATACTTCCGATGATGATTATTATTATAAACGTGATATTGAGCCATCATATAATTGGTTTACTTTAAATAATGGAGTAATCAAAGATTCCAATGGTAAAATTGGAGAAATTGTTGCTAATCATCAATTTCAATATGATTATCCAATTCAACCGGATTCTTTATTCACTAGAGGTTTTTCAATTATTACATTTTTAGGAATTAGATATTTGGCATTGAATGGTAATACAAGATTTTGGAATTCTGCTGTTAATGATTTTGGAATTTTTAAAATTTATGATAAACCAATTAATGAAAATAGTAAACCTATTAATTTGGTTATTATAGATCCCTTTTAAAAAAAAAAGAATTTAACACACAAGAGTTTGGTTCAATACTATCTTGCTTGTTTGCTAAAAAAAAATTTATAAAACTTTCTTGTTGGTTTGTTACTTTGAGTTTTGCAAAGTTATTTCGGTTATTCTTTCTTTTAAAATCATTTTGTTTCAGTATATGAATATCATACTTGTATTCTTTTCTTTATTTTCGGTCTTATTTAGATTATGTTTAATATATATCTGAAAATTTCTTTTAATATTCAAAAATTAGGGTTGCAAAATTTAATTTTTCCATTTCTTCCTCATCCCTAGGGCTCCCATATTTTAATCCGGGTAAATAATTCACGTGATTCCAGAATAAAATTTTTTTTCGCACTATAAAAGAAGACCTTGAAACTCATCTTGAAATGAAAATTTTTTTTTTCTTTTTTACTTTTCTCTTTTCTTTTCTTCTTCTTTACTAGTCAACAACAACAACAAGAACCAAATATGATTTTTTTTAGTTGGGGTTAATTTTATTCTTTAGATGTTTTATCATCTATTTAGAATATTAATCAATCAACTATTCCTATATTTCCATGATAATATTCCAATGATTTCACTTTCTTGTCATTTTTAACAAAATGGATGTTTAATTAATTGTGGATATCCTTGAGAGATTTTAATTGATATATTTATACTTGATTTTTTTTTTTTTTTGAATATGATGAAATTTAGTGAAACTTCTTTCCAGGTCTGATTTCGACTATGATATAATTCACAGACAATATTATCAAGACAGTGTTTATTCAATACTTATAATCCTTTGGGATTTTTGAATAAGCTTATACTTGCCAGTATTAATTTACGTTTCTGATTCAAAAGAATTAAAAAAAAATTAAATTTTTATATTGTATCTTTTTTAAACTCTCATCATTTAATCAATTATATAACTCCTTATGATTTGATTGGTTTGGGAATGACATGTGGATGTTATTTTTTTGTACCTTTATTTTTTGTTGTTTGTTTGGAGATTGTATATTTGAAGGGTGGAACCTCACAAGAATTGTGGGTTTATTCTTCAAGTTATAATATTTATCATCAATATGGTATGTTCAAGTAAAAATACATTACAATGTTATTCAATTCATATAGGAGGGATTATATGATTCATGAGATATCTTGTTTGATGTTGTTGTTTTTAATGTGATTCTTCATTTGGTTTTTTTGTATTTTCTTTGGATTTTCAAAAAAATTTTTTTTTTTCAAATTTTTCTTTATATTTTAAAGTTTAAGGTGATGAAATTTTTCCTAAACATTCGCAGTTTCCTCGGTAGCATACGAAACGAACCTAATCATTGTATGTCGGTGACCGCTTATAGACCTTCCATTGGATGTCTGATTAAACATTAAAAGAAAAGAAAATGAAAGAATTAAAAAAGAAGAAGATCAATTTAACCATTTGAATACTTAACCCACAGAAAAAAAAAGCACAACTTAGACAAGAATATCCGATTGATGAGAGTTTTTTTTTTTTGTAATATATAGTTAATACACATATATTTTGTATTGTCTACAATCTTAGTTATTTGTAAGTGTATATTAATCAACAATATCTTTGATTGTTTTCTGAATTTATGAGTTAAGATTTTGTTAAATTCATTGATATTTTTTACTCGAATCAGCTCTGAAATTTTTTTTGATATAGATCAAGATTCCTCTCCTGCCCTTGGTCAAAATCTGGAACTTTTTTTTCAGATCATTAAAACTTTGTAATCTATTGATATCTTGATTCTTTTAGTATTGACAAAGGAAAGAATATAGTTGATATATTTATCAATTGATTATAATGTTTATCCTGTTTATAATTTCTGTAAACTAACGTTATCATTCAATTTGTTCATTTTGATACTTATATCCTTCAAAACAATGTTAATAAATTAGTTACATTTTTTATTCTGAGTATATCTAATAACAAAACAAACTAAAATGTATATATGAAATAACTACTTAAATTTAACTAAACTTAAAGTATTAAAACCAAAGAAGAAAAAGTGGGAAAAAGATATAATATATATAAATATATATATATATATATATAAAAAGAATCTCATCAACCGTTATATAAAGAAAGAAAAAAAATATTATCAAATGTATACCCTGTCTTTACTTTTTTTTTATTTTCCAAATAGTCATTAGATCTTACCTTTAACATCGGTATTAGTCAATGGCCATTGATAAGTACCTGGGTCATTGAAAACATAACCATGATCAGTCAAATATTTTCTCAATTCCTTTGGACCTTTAGAACCATATGGGTAAGTTTCTAATTTAACATTATTATCTTTTTCAACAGCTTCCAACAAAGGAGTAAAAAGTTTCCAAGAAACTTCCAATTCATCATCTCTAACAAAGTTAGAATGGTTACCCAAATAACAATCTCTAATCAAAGCTTCATAAGCTTCTGGAATCCAAAAGTCTTTGGAGTAACGTGTGGAATAAGTCAAATCCAAATCAGTCAATGAAGTATGAGTAGAGATACCTGGAATTTTGGAGTTGATCTTTAAGTAAATAGCTTCATTTGGTTGAATTCTTATAACTAATTCATTTCTTTGGATTTCTTTAAACATACCTTTGGCAACTGCTTTGAATTGAATTCTAATTTCAACTTTACCTTCATCCAATGCTTTACCAGCTCTTAAAATAATTGGAACACCATCCCATCTTTCATTATGAATGTTAACTCTGAATGCAGCATAAGTGACAGCCTTGGAGTTTGGATTAACTGTGGGATCATCCAAATAACCTGGTTTGGAACCATCTTCAGATTTACTGTATTGACCCAAAAGAACATCTTTGACATCAATTGTATCAAAGGCTTTCAAAACCTTGACTTTTTCATCTCTAACAGCTTCTGGATCAAAAGAAACTGGTCTTTCCATGGTCAATAAGGTTAAGACTTGTAACAAATGGTTTTGCATAACATCTCTAATAATACCAATGTTATCAAAATAACCACCTCTACCTTCAGTACCAAAGGCTTCTTTAAAGGAAATTTGTATAGAAGTAATATGTTTACTATTCCAGACCCCACTAAATAATTCATTACCAAATCTTAAAACCAACAAGTTCTTAACCATTTCTTTACCCAAATAATGATCAATTCTGTAAACTTCATCTTCAGTGAACAATGGGGCAATTTGTTTTTGTAATTCACGATAAGTTTGCAAATCACGACCAAATGGCTTTTCAATGATAATTCTGAGTTTACCATCTTTTGGATACACATTTTTTTTGACTTGTTCACAAACAGTGTGGAAAACAGAAGGTGGTAAGGCCAAATAGAATAATCTTTCTGGAACTTTAACATTGTTTTTAGTTTCATATTCTTGACAAAGATCTTCTAATTTTTTGTAACCTTCATCAGTATCATATGGATCACTGACATAACTACACAAGTTTAAGAAATCTTGTCTAGTTTTTTCATCACCACCTTTAAAATTGGAAGAAATTCTTTCTTTAAAATCCTTATCAGATAAATGGGATCTAGCATAACCAATGATTTGAACAGTTGAAGGTAATTGTTTTTCTCTAAATAAACCAAACAAGGCAGGGAAGGTCTTCTTTCTAGCTAAATCACCAGAAGCACCAAAACGACAATGGTGACGTTATCACCAAATGAATCAAAAGACATGGTTGCAGTAGTTAATTGATTAATATTACAGATATATAAGGGTCAATTGAATTGAACTGAATTGAATTACTATAAAATCAATTGAATTGAATTAAATGGTTGTAAATAGAAAAAGGAAAAGGAAAAGAGGAAAAATTTCTACAAGGGAGGGAGAAAAAAGGAGGGATAATGATTGCAGTTTTTATATTAAAGTTGAATGCCATCAGCAACGACAAAAGAACAAAGAAAATTATTGCCTTTCTCCGAATCTAAAAAAAAAATTTGCAGGTGCGAAATTTTTTGAATTTCGGGAATCAAGGAGGGAAGGCAAGTTTTTTTCATTTAATACATGTCAAGTTAAACAAATTGAATATTCATAACACAATTATAATAATAACGTATTAATTACTAATTAAAAATATATGTACTCTTTTTTATTCTCTCCCTCACAATTTGAAAAAAAAAAATTGGGCAATTTTGATCGAATTTTGTTGTTCATTTCCGACATTTCAATGCCAAATGATGTGTATGTGTGAAGTGTGAGAGATAGCCCCTCATATCAATCTACCGTGGGAAATAAAATTTTCCAACAGCGAATAAACTAAAAAGAACAGTACTCTACATTTGACATAATCAATTTTTCTGTTGATCCATATGTCCTTGATACAATTTTAGTCTTATAGGTAGTTATCTTCCCCCCACCTTCCTCCCACTTGTCCATTTCATTAATCTCTATAGTAAAACTTCCTTTCAACCCGACCAAAGGTTTTTTTTATCCCCATCAAGATTCTTGATAAAAATCCTAAGTAGTTTTGATAAATTTACATCTGAGTCGCAATTTCCTACATCGTCCACACACACACACACGAATAGCAATTACAAAATTATTACTAAATCAAATCTTACATGTTTCTTATATATTTTTTTACAAACCTATTATTAAAAAATTACAAGAACTTACAAGAAAAAGAAAAAGAAAAGGACAATTATCAAAGGAGTAACCAAATTTTAACAATTACTCCTCCTTTTTGAATCTCCTTTTTAAATTACTCCTATATTAGAATATATAACTTCTCTTATGTTGCTTGAATTTTTTTTTTTTTTATTATTATTATTATGAGATTTCTACAATAGAAATTACCTTAATCGGTTTTGGTCTTGGTCAAATTCCGATATGGATTTCGAAATTCTTCCCAAAAAAAAATTGCAAAACCTTCACCTACACCAAAGAAAATTAACAATTCCGGTCTGATTTCGTCCGAATGAAGAACAGTAAATTAGTTATTTCTAACCGCACGTGATCTTGTGTCACTTAATTGTGGGAGCCGGAAGTAGACAAATTTACTTCCGAGGCGCCCTGACGCAAGACGGAAAAATTTTGGAATTCTTTTTCCTAATTAGGGGGGAAGAGAGAGAACAATAAAAAAAAAAAGAATAAAAATAATGAATAATTCCGGAAAAATCCAAACTTGAATATTGTATCGTTATGCAAATGTAATCATTATTTCTGTAATACGTACATTATTAATTGTACAATTCTTCTGATTTTTTTGTGTACGATATCATAATACGAATCTATTCAACTATTTAAATCATAAATCACCATCATTTTTCAGATCTACTTTAGATTTAGATTTATCCACAGATGCTTTGTTGTTGTTTGAGCTTTGTTCACCATCTTGATTATCGACTTCTTCATCTTCATCACCAATCTTAAACATATCACTTTCATAATCAGGTAAACTTTCAGCATTAAATTCATCAAACAATCTATCTCTTGCTTCATCATCTTGTCTATCATAATCTCTTTCTCTTCGACCTTGACCTTGTCCTTGTCCTTGTCCTTGTCCTGGTAATCTTTGGTCATTTCTATTACCTAAATCAAATGAATCATGATCATGTTCTTCTTCCTCATCTGAATCACTATAATCTTCACCAGGTATAATATCAAACTCATATTCATCTCTTCTTCTTTTACGACGGCCACTTCCTGGTGTCTTATGGAATTTCATTAATAATAAAACCGCAATAAATCCAACAACCGCAATAGACATAAAGTAAAAACCAGTATGATCAGATGATTTAACCTTTTCTTTATTTTCACCATTATCTTCTTCATCTTCTTCATTGTCATCATCATGGTCTTCCTCATCGCTTTCATCGTTGCCACCCTGTTTACTTTGGTCCTCACCATCAGAACCTAATTCGGTTTCACTTGGTTTTGATTGGGTGGATGAATTGGTTGCATCTGTTTCTTGAGATTGTGATGTTGTCGATGCTTCTACTTGATTATCCTTGGATGTACTTGCATCAGAATTTTCAGTCTCTTTACCTTCAGTTGTTTCGGTTTTTGTAACTTGGGAAGAAGAAGAAGAAGAAGAAGAAGAACTAGTGGTTTTGTCATCTTTTTCCTTTTCTAACAATTCTCTTCTAACAGCAGCATAATCTTTTTCTAAATCAAAAGTCTCTGCTTTATCAGCATCTGTTGATTCCCCAAAAATTCTAAACTGCCAATCTTTAAAATTGATAATTACATTATCTCCATGAGAATCATCAGCAAATACTTCAACCTTCCATTCACCTAAACCAGATTCACCCCAATGAGCAACCGACATAAATGTCCAGTTTTGGAATCCTTTACCGGAGGCATCACTTCTTCTAAATGCTGCTAAATCACTAATCACCCCTGTTGGAGAAATAATTCTCATTCCAACTCTTCCTCTATAACTGGCTTCAATATTAACCTTAACAGTAATGTGTTCAACTCTTTCAACATTCATTACCTTCAAATCTTCTTCAGTAACAGTGACTGAAGACTTGATGACTTTAGAACTATCCTCTGCTGTTTTAATGGAATCATTAACTTCGGTTATATCACTATAAAACCAAGCCTGTGGTTTAACATTCTTCCAGTTCTTGGCAAAATGAACCATTTGGTATGCATCAGTCTTACCATAACCATACTTGTGAGAATACTTTCTATTCAATGCAGTGACTTGATAATTTCCATCATCTTCGTTAACAGGAGTAGCACTCAATACCGAAATATACTGAACATCTCTCCATGTTAAATCAGGATTAGCAGATAAAACCAATGAATAAATACCACTAGCCAAAGGAGCTGCAGCAGAAGTACCACCATGACTGGCAGAACATTTCTTTTTGATATCAGTAGTATGGATATGTTCACCAGATCCAGAAGAATATGTAACAACCATAACTGCAGAACAAGCTTCAGAATATTCTGGATGTAACCCTTTATAATCAATAGCTCCTACAGTAATTGAATAAATAGAATTTGTATAACCATCAAAATTACAAGAATCACCAAATCTTCCTCCATTACCAGATGCAAACACATAAAGAGCACCTTTTTTATCACGACCTTCTTGAATACCTTTAATCATGGCTTTTTTAACAATTATTTCTGGTTCAGATAAAACTTTACCATTATCTGTAGGACCCCATGAACAAGAATAAATATCATTATGATCTAATCCATAAACCATGGCACTTGCTTCATCAGCAGATGTGATAGGACCAGACAATATTCTAATTCCACTAACTTGTGATTTCCAAGCTACACCAATACCACAAACATCATTTTTAACAGCGGCAATTTCACCAGCACATCTAGTACCATGATAATCATCAAATAATCTAGGTAATGGACTTTTACCATTATTATTAAAATCCCATGAACCATCAGCATTAAAATTATCTTTAATATCTGCACTTTCTGCATCAACTCCATCATCAACCAAGGCTGTAACTATACCTTGGCCCAATATATCTTCCAACCAAAGTCCAGTGGCATTAACGTCATTTCCAGGATACTTTAAATTGATTAAATGCCATTGTGAAGCAAATTCTGGATCATGAATGTCTAATTCGGATGAAATTTGAGCTAATTTTTGATGTGCCTTATCTGTGGCTTCGCTATCATCATCACGAGAAACTATCTCTTTGGCTGAGGTGAAATCTTGAATATCTTCTTCATGAATAGGAACAGGAATTCTTTGGAAAGTTTCTTTGGTGGTAACATATGAATAGCTTGTACAGAAGAAATTAAATCCTCATAATGATCCTCATATCCATTTCTCTTTTCATTAAATTATATTCATTTGAATTATGATTCCCTAAGAATGAATTATGTGGGTGATTTTTATCAATACTGAATACATAATGATTATCCAAAGAAGATAATTGATATTCAAATGAATAATGGTCCTTGTTTTTATTTATAAAATCAATTAAAGGTTTCTGGGTATCTGTAGTATTTAACTCAACTAAAAAATAGTTTTTATTTTCATAATCTCTTGGTGGAATAATGCTTTGTTGAATTGTTGGTGATAATAGGTACCCCAAGATTAAAATTAGTAGCTTTATTGGTAACATGGTACTTTTTGTTTATTAACTATTTCCCTTGTTTGTTCCTTTCTTCTTGATAGACTGTTCAAAAATACCAGTTAACCTTGGAATATTCCAAATAAATAAATATGATGAAGAAAGAGTATTAACTAAAAGGCTGATTTTTCTTTTCCTTTTTGCTGTGGTGAAAAAAAGAAAATATATATTTTTTAAATGAGGAAAAAGAAAAAAAATAAAAAACAGTAAGATATCCTGTGTCGTGTTAGAAGGAGGACGAGGTTAGTTGATTTAGCGCGACGTTTCTCGCCTTAAACGTGCTGTCTTTCAATTACAACGCGCACCAGGTCGAACCAAACACAAAGTGAAATAGCAAAATGAAACAACAAAATTTTTTTTTATTTTTACGTCGACGTGGAAGGAATTTCAAACAGAACAAAGGGAGAACAAAAAAAAAAATTTCCTTCCCTTTCCCAATTAGGAAATCAAAGGCAACCTTTTGTAGGAAACTCTATAAAAGACGAAAATAACGTACACTCACAGAAAGTGCGGTTAATAATATACCACTGTTTCATATGTAATAATATAATTCAATTAAAGGTATATTTAAAACCATGTTGCACTGCATGGAAAAGATAGTCTTGTATTATATGTGTGAAAAGTTTTAGGTCGTGGGGCCAACTCAGTGATGATTGCAAAAAAGAGATGTGCGCCCAAAACCCCATTTACAATAATACAAGTTCCCTATTTAATCACTTAATCTATTACCATCAGATGGTGTTTCACGTGCTTCATCTTCACTTATATCTCCCAACTCAAACTCCTCTGCTTCTAAGCTCAGGTATATTTGATTACTATTGAGCTCACCATCTTCATTATACCCAACCAATCTCAAATAAAACAAAAATAATAACTGTAACCAAAGAAATATCATGAATGCAGCTGATGAAAGAACCAAGATATATGCTGAATGGTCGGATCCTAAATCATGAACCAACTGTAATTGCTCTTCAGTGGCCCCCATGAATAACACCCCAGCAAGTGCTAAGCAAAATGGTGGGAAATATTGAAATGACAAGATTTTTCCCGATGGATCACAAGCTTTATCCTTTAACAAAAACAGGATTTCAATGATTCGTGTAACACCAGCACTCATCAATGCTAACCCGAAAATGCATGTACTTTAGTTGAGATGGCTAAATGTTGAGCATGTTCTGCCATTGAATACCCAGTGAAAATCAACAACAATGCAGGAACAAATGTTCTACGATTATTTCTAGCCAAATACATCCCCAATAATCCACCACACCACCAGACAATCCCCATAGATGTATGTTGGTAATCTCCCATCAGCCAACCTTCACGACCCCATCTATGTTCGGTAAAGGTATTAACAATCCCCCAAACCATCATCACGGTAGAATCATACATTTCTGGCGAAACTGATTTTTGAGAATTTATCGACTGTAATTGATGTTTTCTAATCCATGGAATAACCAACATGAATGACAATACAAAGGCATATAAAATAAATGCTGATCCCATACAAAGATGAGCAATACATTGACCGGTATGTTTACCATAACAAAAGCCAAATAATGCCACTGGTGATAAAATCAGTCTAACCCATCCTGTCACCACCACCAAAATGACAATGCTTTATAAATTTTATACGAAATTCCATATTCATTGTAATTCTTGGCCAATTTTGGATAAAACTTATTTACAATCAAATTACTTCCAGTTATAAATGTGCCAACAAACACGGTAACCCTAATAATATACTAAGAAACCATGATGTACCTTTGGATGTTCGATTTTCATGATTATCAACATTATCTGGAAAATCCAAAACAACGACTCAACAACACTATATGCGGTACAGATATATTGCAATGGAACAGACCAATGAACTTTATTGGCAAAGGCTAAGCACGTACTTATTGATGATAAAATCAATAAAATGAATGTACTCAAAATCCAATGGAAAGTTTTAGATTCAGCATTGATTGGATGGAATTCAGGACGTTCGTCCATATCCATATCCATATCTCCATCTCCAAGGACAAAAGAAAATATAAAGAACAACAGAAGTAAGACAATATGGGTGGACTTTCTCATTTTGTTGTAGGTAATTCTTATTGAAGCAAAAATTGATAAAGGAAAATCAATGATCTCGAAAACAAAATCCGATTTATTGTTATTATTTTAGTGTCGCGCCAGGAACATCTCCCCCCAATTATAAAGAGAAAACATTGCTTTTATTATTTTTTTTGTCTTGAATAAAGGGCCGCCGTAGCTATTGGCCGGAACATCTGGAATTATTTTCACTACGGAATTGATGTGCACAAATTCCCTTACCCACAACTTTTTGATATATGAAATAAAATAAAAAATATCATGCAACAATCGGCGGCTTGAACTTCAGTATCTCCAAAACCGTTACACTTGCCTTAAAAGAAATTTCATAAGGATTCAAGTCAAATCAATAATTCTGTATCATAAGAATCTTAGAAATAGATTAACCGAAGTTAATGTGCTCATAAATAAGTGAAGTATCATTCCGTCTTCAGGTATACCCTGTCGACCAAGAAGAATAATGAATTAGTTGCACAATTCTCCTGATGATATGCATGTTTTCATGTGACCATTATTGGTGGGACTAACATAATACGGACATCAACAAAAAATTTAAGGAACTAATTGAAACCAGATTGTACTCCGCCCCCTCACTCGCCGTAAGTCGCCTACGAAGTAAGGTTAATCCACATGGTCAACCACAAACTGTACGTTAAGTAAAGAAGATGTACAAGGCTTTTTGTTTTTGAGATAAACTCACAGTTGGTTCCGTCTCTGCGCATTGTGCAATTAATTTAGTTCAGTGTCAGAGCAATATCAGGTATTTAATTGAAAGAAAATCAGTATCCCAGACAGTACCATACAGTCATACAGAGGTGTACTTTGTTATATAACAGATCCAGGAACTCTTTTCTAATATCGTTGACAAATTGTTGTTTCCTTCATTGAAAAATCAATTTTTGGGTAGTAGTTCATAAAGTACACAAAAAATTCTCCTGTCCTTAATTATTCGTGACCGCCCACACGTGGCTTCTAATAACTTACTGATACCAGATACAATAAGAAATTAAAAGAAAACTCTTCCCCAAAATAATCTTTTTACTTTTTTTTTCTTCTTTCTTTTGCTATTCCTTCTCCCTCAATTTCTTATCTACACACAGCAACATGGGTTTTGCCAACGAAACACTGGCCTTACTAGGTGGTGATTCATTATCATGTTTGAATAAGAAAAAATCCAACACTAAGAGAAACTTATCATACTTTCTCAATATCATCACCGTATCTATCATTGCATACTTATGTTTCTTCTCAACCCACAACGATACCCATCCAGAAGTGGATACACTTAAGAAAAAACATCATTATGATGGTTACTGATGGTATGGGACCAGCTAGTTTATCAGCAGCTAGATCATTCAGACAATTCAGAGACAAACTTGCCATCAACGACATTTTGACACTTGACCAATATCTTATTGGATCCTCTAGAACCAGATCATCCAGCAGTTTGGTGACGGATTCTGCTGCAGGTGCCACGGCATTTTCCTGTGCCAGGAAGTCATACAACGGTGCTATTGGTGTCGCAGCCGATAAAACCCCATGTGGTACTATCTTAGAAGCATTAAAGTTGCAAGGTTATTATACTGGGTTGGTGGTGACTACCAGAATCACCGATGCCACCCCTGCTGCATTCAGTTCCCACGTTGACTACAGATTTCAGGAAGATTTGATTGCCCAACACCAGTTGGGTGAGTACCCCTTTGGTCGTGCTGTGGACCTTATTTTAGGTGGTGGTAGATGTCATTTCTTACCAGCTTCCAAAGGTGGATGTCGTGCTGATAACAGAGACTTGATTGATGAGTACAGCAAATCCTGGCAGTATGTTGGTAACAGGGAACAATTTGATGAACTTCAAGGTGGAAAGAATGTTACATTGCCATTGTTGGGTTTGATTGCCAACACCGACATTCCGTATGCTATTGACCGTAACGAAACAGAATACCCATCATTGGCAGAACAGGTCAAGGTTGCTTTGACTGCGTTATCTGATGCTACCAAAGATTCTAAGCAAGGATTTTTCTTGCTTATCGAAGGGTCCAGAATTGATCACGCCGGACATCACAATGATCCTGCCGCACAAGTCAGAGAACTATTGGCCTACGATGAAGCATTTGAAGAAGTCATCAAGTTTATTGATTCCACTGATGTTGAAACTGTTGCTATTTCTACCAGTGATCATGAAACTGGTGGATTAGTTACTGCTAGACAAGTATCTGAAGACTATCCTGATTACTTGTGGTACCCAGAAGTGTTATTGAACAGCACCCATTCCGGGGACTATTTGGCTCACAAGATTGCTGACTACAAGAACAAAGACGATACTGCTAAGCTTATCGAGTTCATCAAACACGAAATCTTGGAAAAGGACTTGGGTGTACAGGACTACACTGACTACGAAGTACAGGCAATCCTTGACAAGGTCAATGATCCAGCTAGATTATTGTATGTTTTGAACAACATTGTATCACTCAGAGCCCAAATCGGATGGACTACCCATGGCCATTCTGCGGTTGATGTTAATATCTACGCCCATACCAACTCTCCTGCGATCAAAGCCAAATTAGCATCGTCCAAGGCATACCATGGATTATCAGGAAACCACGAGAATATTGAAATCGGGGCATTCATGGAAGATATCACTGGTTCAAATTTGAATCATATCAGTCAGTTGATTAGAAAGACTGGCCATGCACCAAGTGGAAATGGCAATGATATGGTCAATGCTGATGCATTCCATGGTAATGTTTAAATAGAATTTCGATGATACAGGTTATGTAGCTTTATATATAATAAATAACGAACCACTAAGCTACTAGTTTACGATAACGAAAGCATAATGATTTTAACAAACGTGGTAGCACAACAAGTGTTCGAATTTGCTGAATAGGGCTAATAGATTAACATTAATTTAAGCTTGTTTTATTTGATCGCCAACCATTTTGAACCGCTTAATCCCAATGCAAAAAGATGTTTAGTAAGAAAATTATACAAAATTTACAAGAAAATATAAAATGAAAAAAATTTACGTTTCATTTAATATTGAACAACTTAACCAATTATTGACATCGAGATGATTTGGCCATTCATTATCAAGTCCTACCTTTGAACTGCCTTTCTAGAAAATTCAATAACCTAAAGTAGTCAAAAGTTCCGCAGCAAATAAGTTTTGTTATATCTTTGATTACGCAACACTACACCGATTACGCAAGCACCGTAAAGAAAAAGAAAAAAAGTTTATTAATAAGCAGAGAGATATCATCGTAAAATCAAAAAAAGAAAAAAAAAAATAAAACTGAAAACTGAAAACTTATCAGATATCAGTTTACATCACATACAACCATGAGTGCAATACTATCAGCAGATGATCTCAACGATTTCATCTCACCAGGTATAGCGTGTATCAAACCACTAACTCAAGATAATACCAAAGATGAAAACCCTGGTCTTAATGAAAATGGAGAAGTTGAAATTCAAATCGATGATCAAGGAAATCCCTTAGAAATATCACAAATCGATGACAAACAAACAAATCTTTCACCGGCGCAAATATCCTTAACTGATTGTTTAGCTTGTTCGGGATGTATAACTTCAGCAGAGGAGGTTCTTGTTGCTCAACATTCTCATCAAGAGTTGGTAAATGCATTGGAGAACCGTGGTGATAGAGTTTTTGTGGCTAGTATTTCTCAGCAGTCGAGGGCTTCTTTAGCATTAGCATATAACTTATCCGTGGATGAAATTGATAAATTGTTGATTAATTTGTTTATACACCAAATGGGATTTACTTATGTTGTGGGCACATCCTTAGGAAGAAAATTGTCGTTGATTAACGAGGCTCAAAATCTAATCACCAAGAAGGAGAGCAAAGAACCAAGTGATGGTCCATTATTGTCATCTATATGTCCAGGTTGGGTACTATATGCAGAAAAGACACATCCTTATGTATTACCAAGAGTTTCAACAGTCAAATCACCACAGCAAATCACCGGATGTTTATTGAAAACGTTAACTGCATCATCATTGCATATCCCCAAATCAAGAGTATATCATGTATCAATCATGCCTTGTTTTGATAAAAAGCTTGAAAGTGCAAGACCTGAAATCTATGATACCACAGAAAAATCAATTCCAGACGTTGATTGTGTATTGACTGCAAAGAGTTGGTGACATTAATTGACGAGCAAACACCAAAGTACCAATTGCTACCTGAAAGTAATACATCGTCAATTCTACAAATCAATACCCCTATGAATGAAATATTCCAACGTTGTGCTCCTCCAAACTGGCCCTTTATAGAATATTCATGGTCGAATGATCCAGGTTCAGCTTCAGGTGGATATGCATATAATTATTTGAAAATTTTTCAGGAACATTTGCTTTTGAGAGGTGGTTACGATGCCGAAAAATTTGATTTAAAGACAATTAACGGAAAAAATTCCGATATTTATGAATTACGATTGATGTATGATGGAGAGAAGATTGCTAGTTCAGCAGTAGTTAATGGGTTCAGGAACATTCAAAATTTGGTTAGAAAGTTAAAGCCAACACCAGGAGGTAAGTCCACTGTCAAATCAAATCCTCTTGCAACAAGAAGAAGGGCAAGAATGTCGACTAGGGATAAATCTGATACATCTGACGAAGTAGCAGATGCATCAAAGGTGGATTATGTTGAAATAATGGCATGTCCGAATGGATGCATCAATGGAGGTGGTCAAATTAGTGCTCCTTCAACAACTTCAGAGAAGGAATGGGTTAGTGAAGCATTGTCAAAGTATAATCAAGTCCCAATGTTCGATTTAAGCTTACATCCACATGATATTGAACATTTCATTCTGTGGAGTAACTCATTTGAACAGGAAAACAATATTAGTAATGACAGGTTGCTTAAAACTCATTTTAATGCGGTTGAAAAACTTACAGATCCAGCTGCTATTCTTGTAGGTTCTAAGTGGTAGTTTCAATTTTATAGGTAATATAATATGTTTGTAGTAATTCAGTATTAATGTCGTATATTTAATGTCGTTGTCATTAATGTCGCGCATAAAAAATACAGCCAATGAGATAATTTTGTTTTTTTCTTACAACCCAAAGAAAATACGGAGGGTCAAACCAAGAGAGAAAGGAAAAGTTTTCAATCACCAAAAAAAAAAAATAAAAACTTCAAAAGACCAACTACGTTGTGTTATTTGCCCAAGGTCAAATATATATTACATCCTACCATTTATTTATTCACTTACTCAACCTTCAATTCAATCACATAAACCGTAATATTTTTCATTCATTTTCTTTGATTAAATTTATAGAACTAAAGAATACAAAAGCAAATACAGAAGAGGTAAACATGTTCAGATCCATCATAGCATCATCAACTAGACCTATAGTT
>WWPN01000019.1:0-34206 GCA_013177575.1 Candida sojae | reverse complement strand
ATATCTTGGAGCTTGCTATTGCGAAGAATAATTGTCAGGGTGAATATGACAAAGTCGATGCAACTTATGAACGAGGTTTAATCGAGTTTATCTGTAAACATATTAGCATATTTCAGATTTATAAAACTAAGTTTCAAATCAAAAAGAAGTTGTACCAAGAAGGTAATTTCATTTGATACCTAACTACACTCCAACATAAGAACAATACATGATGATATATGAATAAATAATGATTATATTCTAACTACATACAATTCTGCAAGGTAGCGAAAGAAACATGAAAACCATTGGATCAGCCCAATTACCTGATATTGTCAAATGTCAATACACTTTCCCATTCTAGTTATTTAGTCCCGAGTAAAATTTAAAAAACGAATTCAGCACCACCACTGGTAACTTGTTCGATTTCTTCTTCTTTATAGGTTTGTATCTGAATCTGGCAGACAACTCGCTTCTCGAGAAAGATTCACCATTTTGAGGTTCCACTGGATTACTGTTGTGAAATGCGGTGTTTGAAGTGCTTCCGCTAGGTCTCAATCCGTTTGGTGCCATTGGATGTGGCCCGGCACTATGTGATTCTAATGGTAATATGGTGTTAGTACAATTGTGTTACTTCTTCCTATACCAATACTATGAGTAAAAATTAAAACATACTTGGAACTGGATGTGGTCCTCCAACGAATTTGATTGACTGTACATATTTTAATAATCTGATTGCTGACTTCATGGCTGTTTGGATTGTATTTAATATGATTGGAAGTTTTTCCCTCACCCTTTTTTTTTCTTCTTTTTTTTTGGTTTTGGTTTTCCTTTCTCACTCTCTAACGTTGTCTACGGTAGACCCCGATGTTTGCCTTTTTTGAGTTTCTTAATTTTCCGGTTCTAATTTTTAGCTTACAGTATTCGCAGATTTTGAACCCGTCTTTGTGTGAGATTATCATTTTCTGGCAATATCCATGTGTATATTCATACTATGGATCACCAGAATATGACAATCTCTAAATATTTTGTATCTAAAGTAATAAATAATAGTATATTGCTCAAAATTAAAGAGTTGCTCTCTTTATTTTTTAGTTTCTCACTAACCTAAAGTTCATTCTACAGTGTTTGTTTTGATCTGTCTCTATCGACTAGTTTTTTATGCTTATTATTTGCTTTGCAACTTGAATTTTTTGTTTTTATTTTCTAGTCTTTTTTTTGCAATTTTTTGTTCATTATACGTCTGACAATTTTTAATTGAAAAAGCGTTGGCAACCATGAATGAATCAATTTATACAAAGTCACAATTAGAATCTGTCTCTATATTAACATTGCCATTTCCTGTGATGGCAAGGGTATTGTACGAAACCTACAAGTTGAGCCACTCTGAACTACGACTGATTCTACCAATGTTATGCACATGCAAATACATCTACTATAATTACAATTTTATGCTATTTACGTTATATCCTTTAAGTCTAAATTTTTCAAGTATCAAGCAAAGTCCTTTAGCCATACCAAAGTCACATATTCCGTACTTATTCCTGAATGAAACAATTTGTCGCAAAGTACAAATGATGTATGTAACAATCATTCCAACCTTGTTGAATAGAAGATTAATTAACGATACTTTGAGAAAATTAAGTCAATTTCAAAGTTTAAGTCATCTAACTGTTAAAGCCAAATCAATTAATTGTTTAATACAATATATCAAGCACTTTCCAATTACTTTGACATATTTGAAAGTTATTGTGATCAAGCATGTCCAATTTTATCTGGTTTTAAAAAACATAGAAATTCCTAAATTCCACTTGAAAGTATTGAAATTCCAGTCTTTAACCCACTCAAAAATGAACTTAAGTGTAGTCAGTTCGTTATTTTTGTCTAGTTTTCCATCGGCATTAAAATTGAATCAGTCAGAAGTACTTGTTTATCAAGTAGTGGGTCAGTTACTTTGTCATAGTCGCAAGTCAATTGAATATTTAGAATTAGAAATGTTAAGTTTAAACCAAGTATTCATGATGCTAAATACTAGTTATCGTTTCAGTGGGTCCGGTTATTTCCCAAATTTAAAGCTAATTATAGTAGATCAAACGACAAATTACTCTATGTTCCAGATTTCCACTTGGTTGAATAATTGCAAAACAATAATTTACATAAACAACTATTTATCAAAATTTGTGATTATTAAAAATAATGAAGACAATCAAGGAATTGGGGAATGGAAATTCGATATGGTTTTGTTTCAATATAAATTTACAAACATTAAGAAGCAGCTAAACTTGTACAACAAAATATAGAACTACAAAACTAAACTACTTGTATTACCGTTGTTAAATTTTTTTTTTCTATTTTGAGCCCTGTAGCCACTGTAGGTTTCCAGACTGAAAAGATCATTCAAGAAACGATTAGAAGTGAGTTCAAAGACAAGTCGACATTAGCCTCATTGCTAATAGAATTGGCACCATTTTGGATAAGGACAAGATTTTGGTTTTCGGACCATGGAAATATTACAGAGTTTGATTCACCTGGTGCATTATTGAAGAACAAAGAGATTATATTCTACCCCCTTGGAAAAAAAGGTGGCTACATCAGCTAATAAATAAGAAAATAAGTGCCTGGCACAATGCACGATCATCAATTTTCCTTTTTGTATAGTCTTACTTTACTTCAGATATCCAGAAATTACTAAATAATTTCGTTTATCAACGTTGTGAGATCAGCTCGTTGTTTCATTAACTTTTTTTTTCGATCATCATTTAGGGTTCCTTCTTTCAAGAGCTTCTTATTGGCGCTTTTGCACAAGCCTTGTCGTCCTAATGTACATACATCACAGTTAGGCGCCCGAGGAACACAAACAACTTGTCCAAACCCAACCAATAAGGGATTTACTTGCCCCCAGTATTCTTTTGGGAGCCATTTCTCAAGCTCTATCCTTGCCTTCTCAGGAGTATTAGCCTGTCGTGATACCCACCCCCACATTTGTGCAAGACGGTGTAAATGGACATCAACACCAATGCCATCGTTGATGCCCCATCCATTCTGTAAAAACAAATAACCCATTTTCGGTCCCAAGCCAGGTAATGCGACGAGCTCAGATATGGTTTTAGGTACATCACCTCCATGTTGAGACAATAAAATATCACATGTCTTCTTAATATATTGTGACTTCCTGTTATGGAATCCAACTTTGTTAATATATGCGTCTATTTCTGGTATGCTCAACTTCAGTAGGCTCTCTATGCATAAGCCATCTGGGTTCAGTTTAAGAAGACCTTGATGTAATTTCTTCATGGCCTCATAGTTGACCTCATCTTTAGTCTGGGACGATAGCATCAACGATATAAGTAACTGGAATCGGTAAACCCTTGGGTTCCTAGTTTGTACACCCGGGTTTATGGTATTGGGCATTCGTTCACATCCTTGGGAATCAACGGGAGCAAAAATTTACTTCTCATTGAAACAACTTCGTTGTATATTTGGCCCCAGTGCTGTGGACCATCTACATAGTCACTAAGTTCCACCTTCTGAAAAATATTCGGAGCTAGTTCTTCGCTCGTTGTGGTACTTTCAATCTCAACTTTTAGGTGGGGTCTGACTTCAACAGACAAATTTTTGCACTCTAATTCCACTTTAATCTTCTTTGTGTGACCATGTATGACAGAATTTGATCTTTTCATTGTTGTAGGCTTGACTGGGCACCACTAGTTTCAGCATTGGGGAGGGGATTCTCTCCAGTTTTTTTTTTTTTCGTTGATTCTGTCTTTACATTTTTCTCTATTCTGAAATCTACACGGTAATTGAAAAAAAATATGAGCAAGAAAAAAAAAGCCTGTATTTGCATGAACATTAGCACCAACGCCAGCACATCCAACATCCAACATCCGGCATCCTATATTGAACATTGGACATCGTTATGAGTGATAAACTTGCCAAAACCATACAGAGGTTTCAAAGTAAAATTGACAATGGGTCATTTTATGAAGCACACCAAACTTTACGTACCATTACCAATAGATACGTGAAAGCCAAACAGTACAAGGAAGCAAAGGACTTATTGTATCAAGGAGCAACAATTCTATTGAACAATAAGGAGTATGCATCAGCATCAGATTTGATAAATTACTTAGTCCAGGTCTACACCGAAGATGGTGTCCAGATTAATGATACGGATGCGAAGAATAAGCTTATTGATTTGGTTTCTGGCATTCCAAGTAACGACCCAAGTTTGTCCGATTTGTCAAAGTGTGTATCACATGGTCAAAGCTTTCGCCAGAATGCAGTAAATTCGGAGATGCTGATTTACATCACTTGTTTGGTTCCAAGTTATTGCTGTGGTTGTTAGAAGATCATGCGAATGATAAAGACTCGTTGGAAGGGGCCAACACCAACCAAGCCCAAACAGCGGAGGATAAACATAAAGTCTTTGCTGTTGCTGAGATGCATTTAGTTTTGGGAACCTTTCGTAGTGTGCCGTTGTATGTGGACTATTTAGTTCTCTGTGCTAAGGCTAACCGCGAATTAGACCCAGGAGTATTTTTGGCCCGTGCTATTATCAACTATGCCTATTTGCAGAACATTAAGTTTGTCCAGGAATCACAGCAGCTTTTTAAGTCTCAGCTTTCTAACACATCTGTGCCCCAATTGGATTTCCACTATTACGAAACGAATTCATTGATGAATTTTTTGCAATTGTTGGTGCTTACCTTGGAGAAAGATCATGCCACAAATGCTCAAAAGTTCCGTAAACTTTACGAGCAATATCATGCTATTTTAAAGCAACATGAACTTCTTGTGCCTGTTGAATACTTAGGAAAATTGTATTTTGGTCTTAATATTGGCAATTCTCAAGGAAATAATATGCTTGCAAACATAATGAGTGGGTTATTCAAATAAGCAATATAGCCATATTCCAATATATACTCACTTATTTGATTCCTGTTCTCCACTATATAGTACGCACATAGAGATTAAAAAAAATCAAAAAGCTTGCTACAAGATTCTGGCACTATGATGTTGAACACCTAAGATTGTGATCACGAGTGAATATAGACTCAATTAGACAAATTTCACTCTAGTTTAGGGCATATATTGCTTTTAAATTGTAAGATTAAATTCATGGTTGTCGATCACCCTCTTTCTCCAAATGCAGAACTACTAATTGAATTACTAGCATCCAGATCTCACTTTCGATCTACACATTCTATTACATGCTGCTATTTTTGGGTTATTTTGGACTAAGCTTTTATTTTGATATTGCAATGTGTTATTAGATATGCTTTAAAAGGAATTTTGTAACCCCCAGTTGAATTATTTCCTACTATGTCGTGGTCCACTTTTTTTGTTACGATTGATGGACAGTCAAATGCATCAGCTGTTTGAAAAAGATATAGTACTTTTTTATAAGCTGTCGAACAGAAGTGCACTTCACGGGAACCACCATTCCAGTTCACATTCAAGGAAAGTATTTTGGATCTGGACGTTTGCATTTACTTTGAATCGATATCTCTCCTTGGTTATTGTAACCACCATGCTTAACCTTTGTTTTCCCTTTTGTACAAGAATTTGTATTACAGCAAGAGGTCTTCAAGTGTAAGTGTTAAGTAAAGTAAAGGTAGAATTTCCGCTTACGATTTCCACATGTTAAGTAGGTTAGATATTGTATTATCAAGGAGAATAATATATTAGCAACTGACTTATTGGTGGAGATTTGTTTTTGATTATTCGTTTTACCAATTGCAGTTATTCATTGATCTACAGGATACCATAGGCGTTCAAAGGATCATGGCGCCATGGCGCCATGTCGTATTATTTCAAATAATGCTATCCATTTACGGGAGCGCAAACCAATCATGAAATTATAAATTAATTACAGATACCAAGCAATAGGTGAAAATAAAAAGTAAATCTTAATGAAATATATTCTGTGTATTAGTTTTATTCATTCTGGCACCAAAAAAGACATAATAAATCTACATTCATGTTACACAATACTATCAAAAATTATAATATTTTTTTTTTCAGTAAAAATAATGCAAAGTTAGAGTGAAATTGAAGATTTGCATAGTGAAGATTCATTAATTCCGTTAATCCCCGAAAGTAAACATATTTTTAGTTTCATAAACTTTATCAAAGCCGCTTTGTCATGTTACAAATCTATAGGTGTTTGCTTTGATAGTGACGATTAAACCCTTTTAAATCAGTATACATAGCTCCACAGGCTTTGCATTTTCTTTTCAATCTCTTATCAACTCGTACATTGACAAATTCACCGACATATTTTGGCATATTAGAGTTGTTATAAGACAAATGAACCTCCACTTCCGTTTCTTCTTCTTCAATATCACCAGATGAACTACTCAGAATATCAAACTTGTTATCTTCATTATTGAAAGAAATTCCTCTTCTGGGTACAATTGATCTTTCTAATACACTCTTGGAAGTAGGCTTACTACTGGACTTCCAAAGTCGGGCCTTATTTGGCGACATACTAATTGGAATACTTCCCAGTACATTTGAATCAATCAAACTTCCACTAAGTTGGCAATCAAGATATCTAATAATGCATTGTGTTGTTATAAGGGAAAATTCTGGGTCCTCAGTGGTGGTGGGGTAGTATTGATCAGTTGGCGGGTAGTTTTCGTTGGTTGAAGAGTGGTTTTGAAATGGTTGAAATGGGTTTATAAATTGCAATGTTGATCGTAATTTTTGTCTTTTACGACTTGGTTTACTATGAGATTATGTTAATACAGTTGAACAAATTGATTATACTACTTGAATGAAGTATTACATACTTTGTTGACATTGAATTATGGTTGCAAGAATTAAACAATAAAAGAAAAAAATAGTATGCAAATTTATTGAGAACTCCAGTTTCATAGCGAACGAATTTTCTGGCTCTCCATCAGACAACAACCTATGAGAATGTTAAAACATTCTCTAATATAGCTGCAAAACCAATCACTAGGAGCAATATATGGTTGGCCATATCATTACTTGTTGTTGCTACCCCATGACGGATCCAAATTTTTGTGCTTACAAAAAGGTATTACACAAAAAGTTATATATTCACAAATCGGTACCTCTGTGTTAACACTTGACGCACAACTTTATACGATGCCACAATTTCTGTCGCAGCCAGCCGAGATAGCCACAGAAACTTTAAACTTACTAAGAAGTTGGTTATCACAGTTTGGTAATTCAAGTGTATCTAACCATTATAATCTACTATAAGTAGTCTATCAACTTCTTTTCATATTGAATAAATATCCACCTCGTAGTAGTTTGTCAATTAATTTTCACTCGCTATGCCTGTATCTCATAAACGTCAGAAGGTTTCAACTTCATATCCTGTTTCAGCATCAAATTCAAACATAAAACCAAAACATCTCATTCTCAATGCATTTGACATGATGTGTCCATCACTCCAAAATCCGGGTGTATGGCAACATCTGGAGGATCAAGCACGCGATTATAATACTATTGAATATTGGACTAATTTAGCTGAACTTTTGGAAAAGGGGAGATTTAATGCATTATTTATTGCTGATGTATTAGGAGGTTATGATGTTTATAATGGTCCCAGAAATATAGCTGCTGCAGCTAAAAGTGCTGCCCAATGGCCCGTAAATGATCCTCATGCTATTATTCCTGCCATGGCGGCCGTGACTAAAAATTTGAGTTTTGCAGTTACATCAAGTACTATTAGTGAAGCTCCCTATCATTTTGCAAGAAGATTAGCCACTTTAGATCAATTGACTAATGGAAGAGTTGGATGGAATATTGTAAGTTCTTACTTGGACTCAGCAGCAAGAAATTTATTAAATGGTGCTGATTTAACTCCCCATGCCGAGAGGTATGATAGAGCCCAAGAATATTTGGAAGTTGTGTATCAATTGTTTTTATCATCATGGGCTGATGATGCGGTTGAGCTAAAAAAATGGTGTGTATAGCAATCCAGATAAAATTAGAGAGATTAATTATGAAGGCAAGTATTTCAAGGTTCCAGGTCCATCAATTACTGAACCAACACCTCAAAGATTGCCAGTTATCTTGCAAGCCGGAGCTTCCAAGAGAGGTATAGAATATGCTGCTAAAAATGCAGAAGTTGTATTTGCGCGGGCATTTACGCCCTTGAGTTTGAAACATGTCGTGGATAAATTAAGAGCAACAGTTAAAGAATTTGGAAGAGACCCCGAAGATGTTAAAATTGTTTTTCCCATAAATGTGATAGTTGCCCCAACCCATGAAGAAGCTGTAGCTAAATATAATGATTATAGACAATATTCTGACAAAGAAGGTATTCAAGCATTATTTGGAGGTTGGACTGGTATTGATTTAAGTAAATATGGCTGGGATGAAGAATTTGAAAAAGTTGACAGTAATTCTGTAAAAAGCTCTACTGAACAATGGACCACCCCAAGACCTGGGGATCCACCAGGTTTACGTAAGACTAGGGCATTAGTAGCTGAACGATATGAATTGGGTACTGGAACTTTGATTGTTGGTGATCCTGAAGAAGTATCTGATGAGTTAATCCGTTGGCATGAGGTATCTGGTGTTGATGGGTTTAACTTCATGTATACTATCAAACCTGGTAGTTTTGAAGATTTAGTTGAATATGTGATTCCAGTACTTCAAGAAAGAGGATATGCTCAAAAGGAGTATCCAAAACAAGGATTAACATTTAGAGAAAATGTTTTTGGAGTTGGAAATACATTTTTGAAACCTAATCACCCAGCTTATGGATTAAGATGGAGAGCAGGTGAATCAAAAGAGGAATTTGAAGAGAGGGTAAAAGTTGTTTTAGAAGAGAACTTTACCAAATAAAACAAGTAAGTAGAAATAAATGCTATACAAGTAGAATACACATGACTCTCATTGTACCAGGTTTAGTATGGGTTTTTGAGTTGTCTGATCAAATCAATTTCTCATGTTGGTATTATGACCAACATATACTTTCCATGTTGTTCTACCATACAATTATAATAGGGTTACAACACCCTAGTTATAATGAGACTAATTAATAGTTATGATGTTGTACTATAGCTAGACCAAAAGTAAGCTATTTACTAAAATAGATAATATAATTCTCCTGTGATGAATCATCCCCCTTTCAAAAAATTCAGTTATTTTCATATCATACTAATAATGTCAAGTTCTTGCTCATTTACTAACTTCAAGTAATTTAAATGAGAGTGAATGGTTGTCTCAAGAATAATTTAACTTAAATGAATCTAAAGATTACAAAAAAGGTACGCTTGAATCCATAATTAATTTGAATTGTCCGATCATTCCAAATGATTAATGCCCCATATTATTTTTGACAACTATTAAGTGATAAAGGTGAGAGGAGTATTACAAAGACAATATGTATAATTATAAGAGGATACCAATGATTATTTTTGTTGTTAATACACAAGTATTGAAGAAGAACCTTCCAAAGAAGATAGTGATTTGGGCAGATCATTATCTTGAACCTATCAAGGGATTTACGCAAAAATAAAAAAGGACAATGAGGATTAGTAAAGGTTCTTCAGTAGGGGGCAACAATTGGTCAAAGTTACCTTCTACACTAACGGGTTAGGAACTTTACTCTATTATTTCCTGATAGTAAAATTGTAGAATAGAGGAACGGGTATGGAGGGCTTGTGACCAGCCCTCTTGTAATACCCGGTTCCTCTTCTCTTGGGCCAGGGGGTTACGTGGTCCCTCCAAAGATTGGGGACCTGCGTTGTAGGACAGGGCCGGCAAGCCCAAATACGGCCCGGTCGCTCCTAGTAGGACAGGTAAAATTTCTTTCTTGCTCTTTACCTCCCCATTTTTTGGCCAGATATGAGAGCTGCATATAATGTTGAAATTTGAATGGTTGAACCAGGGGAGTTGCTGCTTCCATAGACTATGTAGAAGGTTGTGTAGTGTTCTGTTGAGACGTAATAATTATTTTTGTTGATTAATATACTATTTATAATTGTATTCTCTCTTTATTTATAAACTTCATAATTAGCATAACCTATCAGTTAATTATGGTATACTTTTCTTTCACGACAAGGGGCGCACCCTTTTCTCTTATGTAGTTGTATTTTTGCCACAAATCTAGGAAGCTAATAACAAACTCACGTGATTTCTGTTTGTATTGTGACAGTCAAAGGATGACATTATTGTTGATGAATCATTTGGCTTCGTGAAATCATCTCAAGTTTTCTTTGACATCCAATTACAGCAAGATGTCTTGTATTTCGTTGCAGATTCTTTGTTGGTAATTAGCAAGTTTGTTTGAGAATACCTGAAAAAGAAACTAATTGCAATGAAAAGATATTTTCTTGTATATATTTCCTTTATAGAGTATGGAAGAAAAGTGTGTTGGTTTTCGACAATTCTGTTTGTGGTTATTTGGAATTATTGTATGGCATTAGTTATCCAAACCATATAAGACAAATAAACGAGCAATAGACTTTTTCTTGTATTTTATACTGGATTTTTATTGCAGCCAGAGACCATCAAATGAAAGTGTTTGGTGGTTATTTTGTTCTAAGTGAATCTCTCGCTATGGCATGTACCTGGAATTTCACTTTCGATTTGCCCATTTAATCACGTGTCATTGTATTTGTGTCATTTTTGACTAAGCTTCTTTTTAGTTATGCCCATTCATTGGTTTTCTGATATGGGAAAGTGTTATTTGGTACGCTCTGGATGGTTTTTTTTGTTATGCTCGGTTGAATATTTTCCTGGTATGCTCGGCCAAATAGTTTTCTTGATATGCCCGGTCGAATATTTTATGTTATACCGTGGATAACTTTTTGTTATGGTTGATGGACCCTTTATGTAATGTTCGGAGATAGCATTTGTCTTCTGTGGTACCTATTCTGCACCCTCTACCCTGTGTACAGAGTTCCATGCCGAATGCTTTGTGGCCTAAACCGGAAGTTGCCACTGCTCGGGACCCTTCCTTTCCTCCCACGTAATGCACTTTTCATTACCTCTTCTAGTAACTCTAATTAGTATGCTTGTATATAGCAATCAATTCTCAGTTGGTTTCGAGGCTCGCTGGGCTATGGCTGTGGCTACATTGCTGTTGATCATAGCTTTATGTATATCATAAATTGTAAGTTTAATTTGGGGGGTTTGTCCCTACTAGTATTTAATTAAATTGAATTAGTTGTAGCATTAGTTTATGTCTATATTGCACTAATTGGTTGGATTTGTAGACCATACTACTTATGTACCAGCTGTTTGTAAAATGTCATACTTGCTATCTTTGCCCGAAATATATCTTTTCTTTCTGATTCTACAGCACTTTTAATCATTTGAATTATTAGTATTCCTATTTGTACAGTAACTTTTTACCTTTTACAATACGCATGGGTTTCCAGTACGTGTTACAGTATAGCCGTTGTTGAACAGATTTTGAGGCAAAATGTCGTTTGCAACATTAATTGTATGTCATTTGAAAATGCGACATGGCAAGAGTTAAGTACATGCGACATGGTCCATGTCGCTTGTTGATACGACTTTCCTAGGTGACACCATCCCCATGCGACATCAAACAGCTTGACGACATGTGACATTTGCGGAAAAAAATTCAGCAATACGACATTATAAAATCCGTGCGACCTCTTCGGAAAAAGTACCTTTCAAAAGTTGCCGGCTCTAAATTTTTTTATCCATGTTAACGACAGTAAAACTCTCCATATCATCTAGCATATTCAAAAATACACTTTAAGAATTTGTCTTAACATTGGAAGAGCCTTAATTGGACTACACTAGATGTCTAATTACTCTAAATATCAATTGACAGATCATTCTGAATCCAACTTTCACACTAAGCCTAATAGTATCAAACTCAATAACAAGCTATATTATTATGAAAATCTATATACACTTCTATACACCATACGACATCTTACTTATTGAACTTCGCCCGACTTTTTACTGCCATTAAGAAACTCCCTATTTTCGTGTCGTGAGATGAGACACCACTTTCAGAGGTGAACAACATAATGTCTGAATTTTACAGCAACTCTGTCTTTGTTTCACGTACTCGAAGATGCACCTTTAAATGGGCAACATGTGGTACATACAGCAGTATTATTACCATACTTAGAGTTTCTTAGGCTACTAAGTTACTAACTTTACTATTACCAGTTGCAGCAAGGCATATCAAAGAAAGCATTATGACGTGCAATATTTGTTATTCTTGGTTTTTTGATATGCCAATACTTTGGTATGCTCTTTATTTGATACGCTGATATCCTGATATGCCAAAATTTTGATATGCTTATTTTTTTGCTATTCTGTTAATTAGTTATGCCCAAACTTTGTTATGCCGTTCATTTGTTATGCCAGTTATTTAATATGCTAATGCTTTGTTATGCCCAAACTTTGTTATGCTGAAACACTGTTATGCTGAAACATTGTTATGCTGAAATATTGTTATGCCAATTTTTGATATGCTTTTGTTTTTATGATACGTTGATTAAATTGTTATGCTGACGTGTTTTTTGTTATGCAGTAGAAGTTATTTTGTTATGCCACAAGTTGACGTATTTTTTGATATACCCGCACTTTGTACCATGTTTTACTGCTTAAATATCAACTGAGTCCCTCCGGGGATGTGTTTTAGAATAATACTTCATATATGTATCTTGTGCACTAGTATCCATATTTTAAGAGTTGTGTTTTATTTCTTGTATATTATTACGTATTTGATATAAAATTTGCAGCAAATCTAGACTAAATATACGTAACAAATAGACTAAATTAGTGCATGCTAATTTTATTACAATACATACTTTCTAATTAGCAAAAGCAGACAAACTAAATATTAGGTAGCATATTTGAACCATAATTGTACAATATTGGGACCATTGAATAGTGGCTGTTATGTGTTGTAGCACTAAATGAAAAATTGTGCACTGAGCACGACTTTTGCGACAATGAATTTAGTTGTGCAGACAAGAATCCACATACTACAGTGGGCAACTCAACGCCCCAGTTAAACATTATAAATAGCAAATGTATTTGAAATAGGGAGATTTATATAGCAACATTGTGGTACTACATATTGTATAAAAGAAAACTAGGTAAATTACACTAGGGAATGAGACCTAAATTCGGTGTTGCACGCTAACAGGTCAGACCACAGACACAGATCTATATATTGAGCAACTTGGTTACATTACTACCGTTCCAGACTTGCATTCCCAAGATATATAATACTTTATTGATTAAGTAACATTTCAAGTATTGCTGCACCCCTTGTCGAAAGACTACATTCATGGCAGCATCAACTTTCTCAATGCTGGCATCGTATGGCCAATACGTCTCCCTTCATAATCCTTTCCTCTACCATTAATAGATGATTTGGACCATGTATGAGCAGTGATTTAGGATTACTAGCATTCCAAATCATGGATTTGAACCGACTGATGATAAATTTCCCCGTAGTTCAATAGTTTTCGCTACCCAAGTCCAGAATGGGTCCCATTGTTTAAGTCCGGGAGCAATTCAAAATTAGAATCTTAATACGACAGGTATTTCGCCGTTGAATCAAATGATTTAAGACAATGCTTGGATTCAGAAACGACGCAAGACCCTTTCCCTGTCACCGGAGACTATTATACACCTAAATTTACTAGAAATTTAATAAATCACCCCAAAAAAGACGCAATTGAGTATTATCAACTCAGTTGAGATGAATTTGCTCAATATTAATGAATCTATCTTATGGAACTGGGTAGTAATTTGGTGAAATAGGTTGTGCTTGTAAAGAATACAAGGGACAAAAATAATTTTGTAAGTACTACAAACCAAAAAAATAAATGTCGTGATTTTCTTTTCCTCGCAGTTTCAAAGTTTGAACTGAATCGAAAGAAAGTTGTATTTTTGGATTTTATATAGATAGTTTTTTCGGTCTAGTTTATCACTACCAAAAATTTCTTGATAACAATAGCCTATTTCAAGCTCCAATAGAAACACCATTACGCTACAAAGAACTACAAGAGATGCTCAATACAGCATAATTGGCCTAGACACGACGCTCAAGTCAACACAATTCTAGCTAATTTCGCCTAACTTTTGGGTACTTACCAGTACTTTGCTATCACATTATGGGCTGTTCACAGGACTGTTTACAGCCATTGCACATACATTTTGCCAGCCGTGTTTCTGTATTTTTTTGCCTGTCCAAATGAATGCTGTCCACGTCAAAAGCCAGTATTTTGCCATCGATTCATTTGAACATTGCGACTATCTAGGTGATACATTTTGGTCATAATAAAACTTCTCCAAAATTCACTTGGAGACCTAGCAATACAATACTAACAATTTGTGTTAATCATACCTACATTGTATCGAATAAAGTGACCGTCTTAAGTTACACCAAGTAGATTCAAAGACTAGTTTCACACAATTGCTTTTAAGTTTCAGAAGATTGTTGTCAAGTGCTTGCATTGTTTATATGGGTAAAGGCATCAATGGGGTCTTCTTGTGACAGCTAGTAATGAAAATTGGCATGATCTATTCGAGGTAGTAGCAGAGGCCAGTACAAGATGACATCTCTGAAACTATAAAAAGAGTTAATAGATATTAATAACCTATCGTAGATTCTATTCACATTTCAAAGGATACTTGATCTGCTTTGCCGATACGATAAAACATCTAAGACTTATACTGTTTCTTTACATAGATATTTATAGCCCTTCAAAGTACAATTTTACTAACACTTCAAGTTATTAGGTCCGAATATCTCTAATGGCTGTTTGTATATTAGGTAGTAAAATAATTCTATGGAAAATATGTTATATATTCTTATAGAGTGTTGAAGTCGTGATGTAATTTTTTAAATTGAAGCAGCATTGTATATATCACAAAGGTAAACATAAATTTGCCTTGATCAATTGTGGTATTTCTTTTTCCTCTTAGCACATTTCTCAACACAAAATGCACTGTAATTTATTAAGTCAGAAGACACAAGGAAAAGCATTTCAAATACGTATAAGAATATATTATCTAACTTTTCTTGAATAATGAAATTGATAAGCAATTCTTCTAAATTTAGTGGAATTGTAACTTCATTTGTAAAAAAAACAGACAGGTAAAGTCACAATAAAGAAAAGGAGGTTGGAGCAGTAAAAGCTATCTGGGATCTGCTAGTAGTAACAGATTTGCCAGCAATAAACTGAGCCTAGAAACTGGAATGATATTTCAATACGGTTGGGTATAATCAGAGAATTCTTTTTAACAGTTGAATACACCTTGTAAAATTAGCCACGGCAACAACTCTAAGGGTTTAGCTTGGAAAAAATGAGAGGTTTTTTTAATTATGCTGTATTCAATTAGTGGGCCATTCAAGAAAGTATCTAAGTTGAAGATGCTTAACTGGTATACTTAACAAAATCTTCATTGCATTAAAACTATAGTTTTGCTGAATTGAATCTCTTGCAATAAAGTTATCGTAATAGGAAAGTGCAATATACATGTTTCTTCTAAACTGTTAAGGGCTTCTAAATAATTCTCAGGTATTAGTAGTTATCAATATAATTGTATGGCAAACATCTAGATAAACAATAATACCATTTAGAGCTAATGATGTACAAATTGCTTGCATCCTCTTATTTATGAAGTTAAAATCTGCTGCTTCCTAAGGTGATTTCTGATGTTATAGTCTTGATACCTTAGAAATTTTGTTTAATACTTTTAATGCTCCATAATATAAAAGTAAACTAAATTATATTTTCTGATACTGATAATACTCATTGTAATTAAATGATGCACATGATGTATAGTCCATTAGTCTAGTTTAGATTTCTAAATTAACTATTTACAACTATGATGAACTATATTCGAAGTAGTTCAATAGGAACTCAATCTTCTTTAACTAATGTTGCTCATACGGAATGAAAACCAATGTACATAGATAGAGGAATCTTCTGAATTCTACAGCTACGTGTTCATTTGATGCAACGAATGTACATGAAAAATAAATTAAGCTATAGTTCAATAAAATTAAACTAGCAATAATGATACACTAATTTCGGAATTGCAATCACTAGTTAAAGCACCAAATTTGATTGTAAAGATTAGGCTGAAAGTAATCTTCAATGTTTAAAAAATACATTGCTAGGACACAATATTAGAATTTAAATTGTAACGAAATTACTACTAAATGTTAAAGGTTATTTTCAATAGAGTATATATTCTATTTAGTCGTTTATAGGTGTTGTAGATCTAAATTAAAAGTACAAAAGGGAAGTGGAAAAATCTCCGGCAATGTAGGTATGATTAACACAAATTGTTAGTATTGTATTGCTAGGTCTCCAAGTGAATTTTGGAGAAGTTTTATTATGACCAAAATGTATCACCTAGATAGTCGCAATGTTCAAATAAATCGATGGCAAAATACTGGCTTTTGACGTGGACAGCATTCATTTGGACAGGCAAAAAAATGCAGAAACATGGCTGGCAAAATGTATGTGCAATGGCTGTAAACAGTCCTGTGAACAGCCCATAAGGTGATAGCAAAGTACTGGTAAGTACCCAAAAGTTAGGCGAAATTAGCTAGAATTGTGTTGACTTGAACGTCGTGTCTAGGCCAATTATGCTGTATTGAGCATCTCTTGTAGTTCTTTGTAGCGTAATGGTGTTTCTATTGGAGCTTGAAATAGGCTATTGTTATCAAGAAATTTTGGTAGTGATAAACTAGACCGAAAAACTATCTATATAAAATCCAAAAATACAACTTTCTTTCGATTCAGTTCAAACTTTGAAACTGCGAGGAAAAGAAAATCACGACATTTATTTTTTTGGTTTGTAGTACTTACAAAATTATTTTTGTCCCTTGTATTCTTTACAAGCACAACCTATTTCACCAAATTACTACCCAGTTCCATAAGATAGATTCATTAATATTGAGCAAATTCATCTCAACTGAGTTGATAATACCCAATTGCGTCTTTTTTGGGGTGATTTATTAAATTTCTAGTAAATTTAGGTGTATAATAGTCTCCGGTGACAGGGAAAGGGTCTTGCGTCGTTTCTGAATCCAAGCATTGTCTTAAATCATTTGATTCAACGGCGAAATACCTGTCGTATTAAGATTCTAATTTTGAATTGCTCCCGGACTTAAACAATGGGACCCATTCTGGACTTGGGTAGCGAAAACTATTGAACTACGGGGAAATTTATCATCAGTCGGTTCAAATCCATGATTTGGAATGCTAGTAATCCTAAATCACTGCTCATACATGGTCCAAATCATCTATTAATGGTAGAGGAAAGGATTATGAAGGGAGACGTATTGGCCATACGATGCCAGCATTGAGAAAGTTGATGCTGCCATGAATGTAGTCTTTCGACAAGGGTGCAGCAATACTTGAAATGTTACTTAATCAATAAAGTATTATATATCTTGGGAATGCAAGTCTGGAACGGTAGTAATGTAACCAAGTTGCTCAATATATAGATCTGTGTCTGTGGTCTGACCTGTTAGCGTGCAACACCGAATTTAGGTCTCATTCCCTAGTGTAATTTACCTAGTTTTCTTTTATACAATATGTAGTACCACAATGTTGCTATATAAATCTCCCTATTTCAAATACATTTGCTATTTATAATGTTTAACTGGGGCGTTGAGTTGCCCACTGTAGTATGTGGATTCTTGTCTGCACAACTAAATTCATTGTCGCAAAAGTCGTGCTCAGTGCACAATTTTTCATTTAGTGCTACAACACATAACAGCCACTATTCAATGGTCCCAATATTGTACAATTATGGTTCAAATATGCTACCTAATATTTAGTTTGTCTGCTTTTGCTAATTAGAAAGTATGTATTGTAATAAAATTAGCATGCACTAATTTAGTCTATTTGTTACGTATATTTAGTCTAGATTTGCTGCAAATTTTATATCAAATACGTAATAATATACAAGAAATAAAACACAACTCTTAAAATATGGATACTAGTGCACAAGATACATATATGAAGTATTATTCTAAAACACATCCCCGGAGGGACTCAGTTGATATTTAAGCAGTAAAACATGGTACAAAGTGCGGGTATATCAAAAAATACGTCAACTTGTGGCATAACAAAATAACTTCTACTGCATAACAAAAAACACGTCAGCATAACAATTTAATCAACGTATCATAAAAACAAAAGCATATCAAAAAAATTGGCATAACAATATTTCAGCATAACAATGTTTCAGCATAACAGTGTTTCAGCATAACAAAGTTTGGGCATAACAAAGCATTAGCATATTAAATAACTGGCATAACAAATGAACGGCATAACAAAGTTTGGGCATAACTAATTAACAGAATAGCAAAAATAAGCATATCAAAATTTTGGCATATCAGGATATCAGCGTATCAAATAAAGAGCATACCAAAGTATTGGCATATCAAAAAACCAAGAATAACAAATATTGCACGTCATAATGCTTTCTTTGATATGCCTTGCTGCAACTGGTAATAGTAAAGTTAGTAACTTAGTAGCCTAAGAAACTCTAAGTATGGTAATAATACTGCTGTATGTACCACATGTTGCCCATTTAAAGGTGCATCTTCGAGTACGTGAAACAAAGACAGAGTTGCTGTAAAATTCAGACATTATGTTGTTCACCTCTGAAAGTGGTGTCTCATCTCACGACACGAAAAATAGGGAGTTTCTTAATGGCAGTAAAAAAGTCGGGCGAAGTTCAATAAGTAAGATGTCGTATGGTGTATAGAAGTGTATATAGATTTTTCATAATAATATAGCTTGTTATTGAGTTTGATACTATTAGGCTTAGTGTGAAAGTTGGATTCAGAATGATCTGTCAATTGATATTTAGAGTAATTAGACATCTAGTGTAGTCCAATTAAGGCTCTTCCAATGTTAAGACAAATTCTTAAAGTGTATTTTTGAATATGCTAGATGATATGGAGAGTTTTACTGTCGTTAACATGGATAAAAAAATTTAGAGCCGGCAACTTTTGAAAGGTACTTTTTCCGAAGAGGTCGCACGGATTTTATAATGTCGTATTGCTGAATTTTTTTCCGCAAATGTCACATGTCGTCAAGCTGTTTGATGTCGCATGGGGATGGTGTCACCTAGGAAAGTCGTATCAACAAGCGACATGGACCATGTCGCATGTACTTAACTCTTGCCATGTCGCATTTTCAAATGACATACAATTAATGTTGCAAACGACATTTTGCCTCAAAATCTGTTCAACAACGGCTATACTGTAACACGTACTGGAAACCCATGCGTATTGTAAAAGGTAAAAGTTACTGTACAAATAGGAATACTAATAATTCAAATGATTAAAAGTGCTGTAGAATCAGAAAGAAAAGATATATTTCGGGCAAAGATAGCAAGTATGACATTTTACAAACAGCTGGTACATAAGTAGTATGGTCTACAAATCCAACCAATTAGTGCAATATAGACATAAACTAATGCTACAACTAATTCAATTTAATTAAATACTAGTAGGGACAAACCCCAAATTAAACTTACAATTTATGATATACATAAAGCTATGATCAACAGCAATGTAGCCACAGCCATAGCCCAGCGAGCCTCGAAACCAACTGAGAATTGATTGCTATATACAAGCATACTAATTAGAGTTACTAGAAGAGGTAATGAAAAGTGCATTACGTGGGAGGAAAGGAAGGGTCCCGAGCAGTGGCAACTTCCGGTTTAGGCCACAAAGCATTCGGCATGGAACTCTGTACACAGGGTAGAGGGTGCAGAATAGGTACCACAGAAGACAAATGCTATCTCCGAACATTACATAAAGGGTCCATCAACCATAACAAAAAAGTTATCCACGGTATAACATAAAATATTCGACCGGGCATATCAAGAAAACTATTTGGCCGAGCATACCAGGAAAATATTCAACCGAGCATAACAAAAAAAACCATCCAGAGCGTACCAAATAACACTTTCCCATATCAGAAAACCAATGAATGGGCATAACTAAAAAGAAGCTTAGTCAAAAATGACACAAATACAATGACACGTGATTAAATGGGCAAATCGAAAGTGAAATTCCAGGTACATGCCATAGCGAGAGATTCACTTAGAACAAAATAACCACCAAACACTTTCATTTGATGGTCTCTGGCTGCAATAAAAATCCAGTATAAAATACAAGAAAAAGTCTATTGCTCGTTTATTTGTCTTATATGGTTTGGATAACTAATGCCATACAATAATTCCAAATAACCACAAACAGAATTGTCGAAAACCAACACACTTTTCTTCCATACTCTATAAAGGAAATATATACAAGAAAATATCTTTTCATTGCAATTAGTTTCTTTTCAGGTATTCTCAAACAAACTTGCTAATTACCAACAAAGAATCTGCAACGAAATACAAGACATCTTGCTGTAATTGGATGTCAAAGAAAACTTGAGATGATTTCACGAAGCCAAATGATTCATCAACAATAATGTCATCCTTTGACTGTCACAATACAAACAGAAATCACGTGAGTTTGTTATTAGCTTCCTAGATTTGTGGCAAAAATACAACTACATAAGAGAAAAAGGGTGCGCCCCTTGTCGTGAAAGAAAAGTATACCATAATTAACTGATAGGTTATGCTAATTATGAAGTTTATAAATAAAGAGAGAATACAATTATAAATAGTATATTAATCAACAAAAATAATTATTACGTCTCAACAGAACACTACACAACCTTCTACATAGTCTATGGAAGCAGCAACTCCCTGGTTCAACCATTCAAATTTCAACATTATATGCAGCTCTCATATCTGGCCAAAAAATGGGGAGGTAAAGAGCAAGAAAGAAATTTTACCTGTCCTACTAGGAGCGACCGGGCCGTATTTGGGCTTGCCGGCCCTGTCCTACAACGCAGGTCCCCAATCTTTGGAGGGACCACGTAACCCCTGGCCCAAGAGAGAGAACCGGGTATTACAAGAGGGCTGGTCACAAGCCCTCCATACCCGTTCCTCTATTCTACAATTTTACTATCAGGAAATAATAGAGTAAAGTTCCTAACCCGTTAGTGTAGAAGGTAACTTTGACCAATTGTTGCCCCTACTGAAGAACCTTTACTAATCCTCATTGTCCTTTTTATTTTGCGTAAATCCCTTGATAGGTTCAAGATAATGATCTGCCCAAATCACTATCTTCTTTGGAAGGTTCTTCTTCAATACTTGTGTATTAACAACAAAAATAATCATTGGTATCCTCTTATAATTATACATATTGTCTTTGTAATACTCCTCTCACCTTTATCACTTAATAGTTGTCAAAAATAATATGGGGCATTAATCATTTGGAATGATCGGACAATTCAAATTAATTATGGATTCAAGCGTACCTTTTTTGTAATCTTTAGATTCATTTAAGTTAAATTATTCTTGAGACAACCATTCACTCTCATTTAAATTACTTGAAGTTAGTAAATGAGCAAGAACTTGACATTATTAGTATGATATGAAAATAACTGAATTTTTGAAAGGGGATGATTCATCACAGGAGAATTATATTATCTATTTTAGTAAATAGCTTACTTTTGGTCTAACTATAGTACAACATCATAACTATTAATTAGTCTCATTATAACTAGGGTGTTGTAACTAGGTGACAACCATGAGCTCTTTCTTTTTTGGTCTGATGATCTTCTTACCTAACTTCGACCCAAAAATCAAAATATAAAACATAGGAGAAGTCCCATTATTCTAGGTACTACAGTGACTCAGAAAACTGCGTTTTGGCCACAAAACAAATAAAATCTATTTGGGTAAGTGGCCTGCCTCACTTGCAGTTAGAGTCAACCTTCATTAACTCTGGACCTTTAATGAATTGAATAAAATCGTACTTAAAGTCAGCTGATAGACACGCAATATCTTAGAAAGTGACAATTGTTTATTAAGCTTTGTGTTTTGAAAATATATTAGCGATATAGACTGTTATCTTCTGTATACAACCGTGAGCTTCCTTAATCAATGAATAAAATTACAATGCAATCAATACCTGCTATGCTAAATCTTTCAATGTTTTACTTAATGAGTTCTTTAAAGGGTAAAGTTTATTTATTTGTTTCATTTTGTTTCTTGAATTACAAAGTCAGACCGTATAAATTCAGAAAGGATGATATGCATCATGAATTTACATTAAAACATGTATTTTTTTATGCATGGAATACTAGTTGGATAAAGTTATGAGACAAGTAATATGTTGTAATTATCTATTAGTTATATATAGTTTATATTTAGAAATCAAACAATTTAGACTGTCACATTATTAATGACATATAGTGTTTCAGTCTTAGGGTTATTCATTTATTGCTCAATTGACTTATACTGTTACTCTTAGTCTATTGTTATTTCAAATTCAGGTAAGCAACAATAGCAATTGGTAGTTATTGCTGTTATAGAATGACCAAACAGTGTATTGCTTCCCCCTCGAATTGTGGGTGCGTGAAATTTGCAGCAACTGTGGGTTAAAGCAAATCAACAAAAGCGCAACTATCCGAAAAGAAAAAAAAACTACTCGTAAGTACATTGTAGTATGTGTAACTTCACCTACAACCGGAATAGCAAGCTTAATTGTTTTTCCTGGTTTGATTGAAATTCATATCCACCGTCTTTATCCCATGATGTTTTATTGAAATATAAATAATCAAGAGTTTCCTCTTCCAATTGGGATATTCCATCAAAGTTTCTTTCTTTGTTTTCTCCATTAAACTATTCAAATATTACATCATGGGTTTAACAGATAAATTAAAAGGACTTAAAAAAGACGATTATGACAATGCCAATACTCAAGCAGGTACTTATTTAGGTGGTAAGGATGGCCAAACTGGTACTGATTTAGCACAAGAAAATATAGACAACATCAAGCTAATAAAGCCGGTGTAGGAGCTGGTACTGGTGTTGGTACAACCGGTACTACTTCTGGTCCTACAGGAACCACTGATTCATACTGCTGGAACCGGATATGGTTCTGGTCAAGGTAGTACTGGTTATGATAACAATCAATCAGGATTTGGTTCCGGTCAAACTGGCTCAACTCAATCAGGATATGGTACTGGTCAAAGTGGCTCTAACACTGCCTCTAAGCTTGCCTCTGCTGAACATAGTACTGGTTACGGTACTGGTACTACTGGATATGGTGAAAGATCTAATACTGGTGGTTATGGTTCTTCTACAACTAGTGGTGTACACAGTGGCTCTAACACTGCCTCTAAGCTTGCCTCTGCTGAATATAGTACTGGTGCCCGTACTGGTAATGCTCATTCTACTGGCACAACTGGCTACGAATCTGGTGCTGGTGTACATACTGATACTGCAGGTCAACAAGGATATTCTGATAGATCCGGATCAGGTGCTTATGGTTCAACCACCTCTGGAACTATTGGATATGGTCAATCTAACACTGGCCAACATTCAGGAATTGGTTCAACTGGTCATCACGATAGTTCTCACCATCAGCATTCAAGCAGTAGTGGTAATCATCATGGTAATACTTCGGGATATGGAGATTCAAACTATTCTGCTACTGGTGGCCAACGTAGTGGAGAATCTTTCAAACATCCAGGTCTTTCCTCCAAATTCGAAACTGGTGTTGAACATTTAGATTCTAAAATTGCCAAGTTACCAGAAGAATTACAAAAGGAAGCTCATAAGGAGTTCCAAAGAGGTTATGATGATGCCAAAAAGGCATTCAAATCTTAGATTTCTTGTTTATATTACTTTATGTAGTAACTATATGTTTATTTTAAATAAAGCATATTTCTAACTTGAACATCCACATTGTAACATGGTATATTCATCGCCTTTATTCCCTTGAACTAACCAAGATTGTTCCAACTCTTTTAATTCGTCTCCCCATTTTGATTCATCAAATGGGTGAGAACTCATTTTTTGTAATTTTTCAAGATAACTTGTCTCAGCACCTCTTGACTCCAGTGCTTGATTTATGACCTGATCCAAAATCCAATTTCTTGGTAAAAATTTTGGGTTATAATTCACTGGGTTTGGGGTAGTAGATTTATATTGTTTGGTTTTCTCGAGTGATTCATGGTATATGATGAGCCATTCGCTTATAGCTTTCAATAAATCATCTTTATGATGTCTAAATGTGTTGAAATCATAGTTGGCCAAAAACTCTTTTTCCGCAATTTCAACATAATTTGGAGTTGTGGAGTCAAAATCTATATTCTGTAATTTCAAGAAGAATAGATTGTAATCAGTTTGAATCTTAAACAATACATCTAACATTGGTTGAATGATATTATTGATTTGTAAATCAGGATTCTGGATATCAATCAATTCAGGAGACAAACCAAGTCTATTGAAGAATGTCTGCACATATTTTTTAGTGTAAGCGTACTGATAAATATCTCCTCCAATTTCAATCACCTTTGTTGCACGTTTGATAATCGCATCTTCCCATTCCTCTTTGACAGCTTCAGAAAATTCAGGATTAGAAAGAAGTTCATTACCAGCACCTATCAATTCAGCCAAGTCTTCACCTAACCTAGTCAAGTTCCACCATACCGTAGAAGGGATGTTTGCATATCCATATCTAGCGTCATGGTCTTCCGAGTTTGGTGTGTAATTAGGATTAAATTTATCCATAATTCCGAACGGACCAAAGTCCATTGCTAAACCCAAAATAGAAGTATTATCCGTATTCAAAACACCATTCAAAAACCCATATGCTTGGCAAATAGCCGTGGTCTCAGCATTCCTTATAATGGTTTCATAATACATTTTGTCAAAATCAGTCAAGTCTTCTAACTTAAGATTACCTTCCTTGAAGAAATCAGACTTGTTTTTGATTAACCCATCAAAATTCTGGAACTTAACTTCGTTGATTGTAAATAATTCGCTGATTACGTAATCCGACAATTCCTTAACTCCACGGCGATCCCCTCTCCACCTATACAAATCAAAAGAACCCAATCTAACCCAACTTTCTGCAAATCTTGCTACAACGGCGCATCGTTCAGCACCATGTCTTTGAGCAATTGTACTTGGCAAATAGGTCAAGGAAAGTGCTCTGGTAGTGGGAATTCCAATTGCATGTAAATGTTCCGATATGATGTATTCCCTGATGCTTGATCTCAAAACTGCTTTCCCATCAGCAAATCGAGAATAAGGAGTTATTCCCGCACCTTTTAATTGAATTTCATAAACACCTCGATTCTTTCCATCAGGTGAAACCTTGGGAACTTCAAACAAATTAACTACTCTTCCATCTCCTAATTGACCAGCAAATTGACCAAATTGCCACCCAGCATAAGCTTGGGCATAAGGCATGGGAAATTTTCTCCAAGGAATGTAGTTTTATCGTTATAGAATTCACCACTTACAATCAGTTGAAAAACAGGGTCCTCTGCTTCATCTTCACTTAAACCCAAATCTTTCAAAGCAGTTGGATTAGCAATAAGAAATTCGTATTCATTTCTGACAGTTGGAAGAACCCATGTAAACCCACCACCAATTAGATTTCTTGGGGTATCGGTAATATTGTTCTCATTAGTTAAAGCTGTCTCCACATCAGGCACTCTTTTATCAGGACTGATAAATGTAGTAAATGATGAAGTCTTTGGAAGGTTAATGAGTTTTGAAGTATGGGTCATTCTTTTTATTATCCTTAATTGTGATCTTAACATAGGAGTTGTAGGTTAAAGAAGAAGAAGAAGAAATAAATAAACTAAAGGAAAGCAAATTAAGAGTTGATTATTAATTACATTAACGCGGAGAAAACAAGTTCCAAACACCGCGCGAGTGAAGAAAAACTAGAAAAAAAAATAAAAGAAAAGGAAAAATAAAAATTGCAATGGAAAAACTCACACGTTGTTACTCGTGTATGTATGTAATGTAATAGTATAAATGTAATCTTCACTTACTATACGAGGGAGCTCCAAACATTGTTTAGAGAATAAATGCACAGAAGAAACAATAACTAGATATCCAAAAACCTTCAATTAAACCAATGTCTATTCAATTGTTGAATAAACAATATTGATTATCTAATCGACAAAACTAAGAAAATAATAAAATCTTGTGTATCACTTGGCACCAATGAAATCAGAATTTACGTGCGTCGTTCATATGCTTGCCTTAAGGACAAAAAAAAAATAAAAATAATAATAATAATGAAAAAAAATTTTTTGATTCACAATATTCGTAATCACCACATTGGAAATCCACGTTGGATCACACGAACTTGAGGATTTGCAAGTTGTTGATTGATATCAGAGATTGTCGAAATACTGAACAAGAATAAGGCAAATTAGAAAGAGGCATATTCATTGATAAGATATACCATAACAACATCCTTCCATTAGCTATATTCATTTCCAAATACATCCCTTAAAATCATGATTTCTAAACAAAAATTAAGGTTACTTTTGGGTATAATGGTGATCATTATTACATACCATTTAGTTGTTACATCCAATGTCAAAAGACAAGACGTACAGAATGTATTTGATTTTAACTCGGCATCGTCGGGTTCAAAAGTCCAGGATTCCATATCAAAAGTTGGCAATAATAGACTTGACAACCCACCAGATGAAGAAATCACTAAGTCCAATCCACAAAATAACGGCAATGGCAAAGAAAAAGATGGTTCCAGTGGTAAGAATCCTGCTGTGGTGGAGATAAAGCCTGCTGACGACGTTGATAATGCTAAACCGGCTGCTCATGAGAAGTTCGGGGGTTCAGTGGAACAGGCAATTCCTGTTCTTGAACAGCAAGTTGAAGATGATACTGAAGATAATGATAAACATGTAAAAGCGGAAGCCATGAAGCCAAAGAATGAAAATATTAAAAACTATAGAATTTTCTTTGACAACTTGGAAAAATACGCCATGAAACTGCCATCCATTAAAAAGAAGTATAAAACCAAACATGCTAAGGAATTATTTTCTAATCATGATTCATTTTTATTTAGCAAAGAATACTTGGAAAATGTCTTGGATATTCCACATGAGACATATGAAGAGTTAAAGGATAGTCATCAAAGATACGTCAATAAACACATACCTGAGTTGCTTAAAGAAGTTAAAACTTTTGGGAATTTGTTACCCTCTGATAAAGAATGGGAATCATACCAGGGTTCATCAGGTTATGTTCTTGTTGGTGGTGGAAGATTCACTTGGTTATCCTTTTTGGTTATTAAACAAATAAGAGCAAATGGATCCAAGTTACCTATTGAGTTGTTCATTGCAACTGAATCCGATTATGAAAAGCATTTCTGTGATGAGGTCTTACCTAAATACAATGCCAGATGTAATGTTTTTGATTACGAGTTAGCAGAGGACTTGAGTAAACGTTTCAAACTCGGGGGTTATCAATACAAAATGTTGGCCATCTTGAGTTCTAGATTCGAAAATGTGTTATATTTGGATTCTGATAATTTCCCAACCAAGGATGTTGATTACTTGTTTAGCAGTGATTTGTACAAAGAAAATCATTTGCTTTTATGGCCAGATGCATGGGCAAGAACTACCAATCCAAAATATTACGATATTGCCAATGTTGAAGTTAAAGAAAATAAGTTAAGATATTCGAGATACGACGAAAAACAAGCTGGCGGTAAAGATAAATTAAAACCATTATCCGAGTACACTTTTAAAGACTCTTGGTATCATGATTTTGAAGGTGCTCTACCAGATCCAACTTCAGAAACCGGTATGTTAATGATTAACAAGTCTAGTCATTTAAAGACCTTATTGCTTTGTTTATACTATAATGTTTTTGGTCCAGATTACTATTATCCACTAATGACACAAGGATCTGCAGGGGAAGGGGATAAAGAGACATTTATCGCTGCCGCACATGCCATGAAAGAATCTTGGTATCAATGTGCCAAACAATTTCAATGGACCGGATACCATTCTAAAACGTCAAAGAAATTTGTTTCGAAAGCATTGGCCCATTTCGACCCAATTCAAGCACAGGATTCTTCAAATAACAAGGTTGATATAATTTTTATGCATCTTTCCTATCCAAAATTCTATCCAAACTGGTTGGTTGATAATCATGATCTTGTGTATGCTGACTCGGATGAACATATTCGAATGTATGGAGCTATTAATGAGAATATTGGTTATGATTTTGATTTGCGTGTATTACAATTCTTTACAGAAGGGTTGTGTCCAAACTATTATGACAACGATTCAGGCAAACCTATTGAAAATTTTCCTAATATCAACTTTAAAGACGATTACATGGGTAATCATTTATTATATGTGAAAGACGAAGAAGAAAATAACATTAAGAGATGTAAGGATGTTTTTATTCCGCATTTGAAATGGTTGAAAGAGACAGCCAGATTACCAACAGAAATTTCATAGAATAAATTAACGTTTATTTATATACAGCATAAATTAATAAAGTAGTTCCAAGGAAAACAAGACTTTAGGTCAGTGTTGGAGTTCAGTTTTTATTTCTTTTACGAGAACGCCGTACTGAAACAAATTAAAAAGCGAAAGACAAAAGGTAAAAGATAAAAGCGAAACGGCTAAGTTTGAAACAAATTTTGATATCTCATAACCATGAATCATGGAACACATTAATTTATATTGCCCCTTTAAATTATTTTATCTAACCTGTGTTGCAGCAATTCTATCTCTAAACTGTGATAAAAAATGACAGCTGTTGATATTAGCAACGCGTCAATCGCTTACATTAATTAGTCAGCTTAGCAATCTCTCAATCGGGTCGAAAGTATTTTTGGACTCCCAACAAGCGGCCCGATGTGATGACAATATTTTTGGACTCCTGTAAGCGGCCTTATGTGATGAGAATATTTTTGAACTCTTTGCAATCGGCCCGGTGTGATGACATGAAATATGACACAAAAGGTAACTAATGCAAAAAGGAAAAATTCTCCACTTCCGAATCGTTTTCCGGGATCTATCCATCTATATAATCATGCAAACATCTTGTTTAAAAAAAAATTTTACTTAAAATGTTTATCAAAAATTAATTAGCACCGGTATCAACTGATTCTGAACAACTCATACTAATCAAAACAATGACAGAATCGTTGAATTCAAACAAAGTCACTGGTTTCGACATCGATGAGGGCTTACATCAAGAAAATTTAGATCTTCAAAAACAAGAAACAACAGCATCAATAATTACTATTTCTTTACTCCCAGAACCCAATCATGAGAATATTTCAGTAGTGAGAGAAATTTTGTTTATGTCATTCATGTGTCTATCTCAATTATTGACACAGGCTGCTGTGGCACAAACTATGAATACCCAATTTCATATTGCTAAAACCTTTGGGGTTGAAGATAATCCTGGAGAAATGTCTTGGTTTGCCGCAAGTTTTTCCATGATTGTTGGTACATTTATTTTGATATCTGGAAGATTAGGTGATATTTATGGATATAAAGTTCTTTATGTAATTGGATATTTATGGTTTGGGGTATTTTCCTTGTTGTGTGGGTTTGCTGGGTTGACAAAATCAACAATTTTCTTTACCACAATGAGAGGTTTACAAGGTATGGGACCTGCCATCATGATGCCAAATACACAAGCATTAATTGGATCGTATTATCCTGAATCACACAAGAAAAATATATGTTTAGCATTATTTGGTGCCGTTGCCCCATCCGGTTTCCTTGTTGGTGCTTTGTTCAGTGGATTTTTGCTGTTGTACATACCTGGCAATGGACTTTTTGGACTTGTGGCATACTTAGTATTTTCTTTGGAGTTGTTTCCATATTTATCATTCCAAAAATTGGATTAAAATCAAGTGGGAAATTTGATTATTGGGGTAGTTTATTTGGTGTCTCTGGATTAGTCTTGATTAATTTTGCTCTTAATCAAGGTCCAAATGTTGGATGGAAGACTCCATATGTTTATATTTTACTTATTGTGGGTGTTATTTCCATGGTAGTGTTCTTTTTAGTTGAAAAGAAAGTTGAAGATCCATTGGTTCCCAGCTCCGTATTAAAAGGAGATATTGCATTTATTCTTGGGTGTATTGCTGCTGGATGGTCTTGTTTTGGTGTATGGTTGTATTACATGTTTAGATGGGCTTTAATCATTGATGGAAATAATGCAGTCATGGCAGCAGTAACGACCATTCCTTGTTCTCCAATGGGTGTTATTGCTGCAATTACTGGTGCAGTTTTATTGACGAAAGTCCCATCCGGGATTGTTATGTGGTTGGCCAATTTAGCGTTTTTAGTTGGGATTATTTTAATGGGACTTCGACCAGTTGGACAAATCTATTGGGCTCAAAAATTTGTTAGCTTACTTATTCAGCCAATTGGTATGGATATGTCGTTTCCAGCTGGATGTATTTTATTGAGTTCTTTCTTACCCAGAAGACAGCAAGGTATTGCGGGGTCAATAGTCTCTACTGTTGTTAATTATTCAATTGCAATTGGATTAGGATTGGCTGCAGCGGTTGAGTATTATACTAGCGCCGCTGATAATCAATTCGAGTCGAATCTTAAAGGGATTAGACACGCATTTTACATGGGAATTGGTCTTGCTGGATTAGGTTTGGCTATTTCTACTCGATTTGCATATGGACAGTTGAGATAGAAGAAAACATTCCAAAAATCTTCTGAATCAAGTAATCCATCTGAATTATCTGACTCTAATGAAGCTCATTAACTACGCTAAGAAGCTATAATCTCTAATCAGTGTAATTCACTGTTACTATTTATAAACTATATAGAAACCTTATTTATTGTCTGTACAAGTCAAGCCTATTTAAAATAATGATTAATTGATTTATTCTGCTTCTTTTCTCAGGTTTCTCTATCTTCCTGCTTTTATAAACATATTTGGGTTTCGGGTTACTTTCTTGGGAGCTGGTTTCAGGTTTTGGAGTGGAACTGGTAGATGATGTGTTGCTGGTACTCGCACTGGTATTGGTATTGGTCTTGGTATTGGTATTAACATTGGTCTTTGCTTTTGTCTTTTGGGAACCAAATAAACTTGTTATGTCCCTGGATTTCTCTAATTTAAAATGAAACTTTGCTTCTAGGTTTAGTTTGACAGGAATTTCAGTAATATCATCTGCATAATATTCTTCTTCAATATCATAATCCGTAAACACAGGACAATGATCTGACCCTAGTATAAATGGCCAAATATCTGCTTGAGAAATATTTCTCACCATAGATGCATCACTGAATAAAATCAAGTCAATTCTGGAGCCGTAATTTATTTCACGTGAGTTTGTTAAAGTATTCCACACTGTGTACATCTTCATTCGTCTACCTTGAACATACCTAGTTGTATCATACAAAAATTGTTTTCTTTCATCATCATTATTTTCTTCCTTTCCATCAATATTTAAATCTTGCCACATTGTCCGATAAACATATTTGTTTAGCAAAATCCGGGCATCCAGTGAACTCTTAAACTTGACGCATTCCTCATAATTCATGCATTCGAATGTATGACCCAGCAGTGACCTTCTAATGGAATTATCCTTAACCCCTTGTTCAATTCCTTCCGCATTATCTATAAGATCAAGATTGATATTTATATCTCCCATAACAACTACTTTTTTACCCATTCTTTGCAAATTTCGACATCTCTCTAGCAATAACTTCATAAATGTTAGTCTAAATAGTTCACCTTCATATGTTTTCTGGGAATTGGCTGGGCAATATACACCAAACACAACAGTGTTATCTGCAAATTCCACAACAACACATCGGCCCTCACTATCCAAAAATTGACCCAGTTGTTGATCAAAATCGGTATATCCACCAATGTTATCACTCAATTCTCTATATGGCACTTTATTTCCATTCCTTGAGCCCAACCAACCTGTTATCCCCTCCTCTGCTTTAATTACAGTTAAATGTTTTGCATCCTTTCCTTCTTTAGGGATTCGAATAAATAACCCCACACCACTATACCCTTTCTTTGTCGTAGGTAGACTTATGAATGATTTGAAATCCGATAAATGGGCAATATTTTTGGCTTGTTGAATAGTTGACTCCGATAACTTCAACTCCTGTAGAGTAATTATATCTGCATGTAACAGATTAAATAACGCGTTATAATCTTGGTTAAACTTATTCCATGGATGATAGTTGAATATCGTTTTGATCCCATTCACATTAAATGTAACATAACGGATGGTATCATTACCTTTAGACTTGGCTGTGATTTTAGTGAACGGCTCCTGCGATAATATATCTTTGTCCATGTATTATTTATTCCTTGCAAGACTTTTCAAACCAATAGAAAGAATAACATTTGTAACTACATGTATTTTGTTTTTCTTGCCTAGGCACACAATACATGTCGTGTATAACGTGACAGCAATACATTAAAAGAAAAAAATGCATGAGAGAAAAAAGAAAAAAAAGAATCTGAGACCAACGAGAAAAGAAAACCAAATATTCTAATAATGAAAATATGAACTCTGGAAAAAGTGAAAGAGAATAAACTTACATCTTTATAATTTGACATATGACGCGTATTATTACAGTACTGATGCGGTATATGGATACTACAACTGAGTTTTATTCATCCCTAACTATTAAGAACTAGTTGAAACTTTTTTAAACTTGCCATAGGTCATCTCTTCGCGTTACAATAAAATGAAAAAATGTAAAAACTGCAGTTACCCGGACAAACATCAGGAGTATAAATAGTTCGCGAAATTCCTTTGGAAAAATTTTTGGTCAATATTTTATCATTGGTTCGCACACACCCATTTTTGCACGCATTAATTAATTTTAATAAATTTTTTTTTTTTTTTTGAAATTTTTTTTTTGATTTGTACTTTGTTTGGTTTACTCCATATTTCACAAACCAAAGAAAAAAATAATAATAAATACAGATCAAACAAAAAGAAATTTCATTGTAGGAAGGAAGCATTAATCTAAATCTTTTATTTACTTTTAAAGTTTATTTCCTTTCCGTTATTTGATACTACTTCATTCATTCATTTTCATATCTACATATACAATGGATTCTTTAAAATTACCCACCACTGCTGCTCAAGCTAAGGTATTTACTGGTCCAGATTCATTGATATTCCCAAAGGGTATTGATGGAGAAAGAGATGATGGAGAAGAGTCAAAAGTGCAACAGACTGCTGGTGGTCTGCTGCTTTCTGCAAACAGACGATGACGTCAAAGTCAAGAAGGAAGCTTCCGATGTAATTGAACCAAAGCAAGAGGATGATGATGGTGCAACATCTGGTATTGTTCCTACCTTGCAAAATATTGTCGCCACTGTAAATTTGGATTGTCGTTTAGACTTGAAAACAATTGCATTGCATGCTAGAAATGCTGAATACAACCCAAAGAGATTTGCAGCTGTCATCATGAGAATTAGAGACCCAAAGACTACAGCTTTAATTTTTGCTTCCGGTAAGATGGTTGTTGGGGCCAAGTCGGAGGATGACTCCAAATTGGCATCTAGAAAGTATGCCAGAATTATTCAGAAATTGGGATTCAATGCTAAGTTCTGTGACTTTAAAATTCAAAATATTGTTGGTTCAACAGATGTTAAATTTGCTATTAGATTAGAAGGTTTGGCATTTGCGCATGGTACTTTCTCGTCATATGAACCAGAATTATTTCCAGGGTTAATTTATAGAATGGTGAAACCAAAGATTGTTTTACTTATTTTTGTTTCAGGGAAAATTGTTTTAACGGGTGCTAAAAAAAGGGAAGAAATTTATGATGCATTTGAACTGATTTATCCAGTGTTGAATGAATTTCGTAAGATGAGTTTAATCAGTTCATAATATTATAACATTCATCATCACTTCACATTAACAAACAAACAAACAAACACACATATATATATCTATTGTAAATTTAGTTTAGTCCATCATCATTTTACTGTTTTGTTTTTTTTTTTTTTAATTTTAATTTAATTTTTTAAATATATGTATTAGTAGTTTTTTGGGAAATCATCAATTGTATCAAGTAATAATTACACAACTGTCAGAATAAGTAAATTTATATACCGTTCTTTATCTAATTTTTGTTAAAAATTCGTTGGAAATTGATACGAAAATTTACACACAATTTTTAACGAATACTTTTCTTTAATTTATAACTATTATTTTTTTAATGCAACTAAACAAAACACCATCTATTTAAACTATATTACACAAGTATGCTGATTCTATCAACAATTTCTGAACTTTTTATTTTGCACATCTTCTCCAATTTAATGAAGTTTAGGCATTTGAGCAAAAACGTCGAATGAACCAGTACCAAC
>WWPN01000018.1:0-34940 GCA_013177575.1 Candida sojae | reverse complement strand
TTGTCGAAATACTGAACAAGAATAAGGCAAATTAGAAAGAGGCATATTCATTGATAAGATATACCATAACAACATCCTTCCATTAGCTATATTCATTTCCAAATACATCCCTAAAATCATGATTTCTAAACAAAAATTAAGGTTACTTTTGGGTATAATGGTGATCATTATTACATACCATTTAGTTGTTACATCCAATGTCAAAAGACAAGACGTACAGAATGTATTTGATTTTAACTCGGCATCGTCGGGTTCAAAAGTCCAGGATTCCATATCAAAAGTTGGCAATAATAGACTTGACAACCCACCAGATGAAGAAATCACTAAGTCCAATCCACAAAATAACGGCAATGGCAAAGAAAAAGATGGTTCCAGTGGTAAGAATCCTGCTGTGGTGGAGATAAAGCCTGCTGACGACGTTGATAATGCTAAACCGGCTGCTCATGAGAAGTTCGGGGTTCAGTGGAACAGGCAATTCCTGTTCTTGAACAGCAAGTTGAAGATGATACTGAAGATAATGACAAACCTGTAAAAGGAAGCCATGAAGCCAAAGAATGAAAATATTAAAAACTATAGAATTTTCTTTGACAACTTGGAAAAATACGCCATGAAACTGCCATCCATTAAAAAGAAGTATAAAACCAAACATGCTAAGGAATTATTTTCTAATCATGATTCATTTTTATTCAGCAAAGAATACTTGGAAAATGTCTTGGATATTCCACATGAGACATATGAAGAGTTAAAGGATAGTCATCAAAGATACGTCAATAAACACATACCTGAGTTGCTTAAAGAAGTTAAAACTTTTGGGAATTTGTTACCTCTGATAAAGAATGGGAATCATACCAGGGTTCATCAGGTTATGTTCTTGTTGGTGGTGGAAGATTCACTTGGTTATCCTTTTTGGTTATTAAACAAATAAGAGCAAATGGATCCAAATTACCTATTGAGTTGTTCATTGCAACTGAATCCGATTATGAAAAGCATTTCTGTGATGAGGTCTTACCTAAATACAATGCCAGATGTAATGTTTTTGATTACGAGTTAGCAGAGGACTTGAGTAAACGTTTCAAACTCGGGGTTATCAATACAAAATGTTGGCCATCTTGAGTTCTAGATTCGAAAATGTGTTATATTTGGATTCTGATAATTTCCCAACCAAGGATGTTGATTACTTGTTTAGCAGTGATTTGTACAAAGAAAATCATTTGCTTTTATGGCCAGATGCATGGGCAAGAACTACCAATCCAAAATATTACGATATTGCCAATGTTGAAGTTAAAGAAAATAAGTTAAGATATTCGAGATACGACGAAAAACAAGCTGGCGGTAAAGATAAATTAAAACCATTATCCGAGTACACTTTAAAGACTCTTGGTATCATGATTTTGAAGGTGCTCTACCAGATCCAACTTCAGAAACCGGTATGTTAATGATTAACAAGTCTAGTCATTTAAAGACCTTATTGCTTTGTTTATACTATAATGTTTTTGGTCCAGATTACTATTATCCACTAATGACACAAGGATCTGCAGGGGAAGGGGATAAAGAGACATTTATCGCTGCCGCACATGCCATGAAAGAATCTTGGTATCAATGTGCCAAACAATTTCAATGGACCGGATACCATTCTAAAACGTCAAAGAAATTTGTTTCGAAAGCATTGGCCCATTTCGACCCAATTCAAGCACAGGATTCTTCAAATAACAAGGTTGATATAATTTTATGCATCTTTCCTATCCAAAATTCTATCCAAACTGGTTGGTTGATAATCATGATCTTGTGTATGCTGACTCGGATGAACATATTCGAATGTATGGAGCTATTAATGAGAATATTGGTTATGATTTTGATTTGCGTGTATTACAATTCTTTACAGAAGGGTTGTGTCCAAACTATTATGACAACGATTCAGGCAAACCTATTGAAAATTTTCCTAATATCAACTTTAAAGACGATTACATGGGTAATCATTTATTATATGTGAAAGACGAAGAAGAAAATAACATTAAGAGATGTAAGGATGTTTTTATTCCGCATTTGAAATGGTTGAAAGAGACAGCCAGATTACCAACAGAAATTTCATAGAATAAATTAACGTTTATTTATATACAGCATAAATTAATAAAGTAGTTCCAAGGAAAACAAGACTTTAGGTCAGTGTTGGAGTTCAGTTTTTATTTCTTTTACGAGAACGCCGTACTGAAACAAATTAAAAAGCGAAAGACAAAAGGTAAAAGATAAAAGCGAAACGGCTAAGTTTGAAACAAATTTTGATATCTCATAACCATGAATCATGGAACACATTAATTTATATTGCCCCTTTAAATTATTTTATCTAACCTGTGTTGCAGCAATTCTATCTCTAAACTGTGATAAAAAATGACAGCTGTTGATATTAGCAACGCGTCAATCGCTTACATTAATTAGTCAGCTTAGCAATCTCTCAATCGGGTCGAAAGTATTTTTTTGGACTCCCAACAAGCGGCCCGATGTGATGACAATATTTTTTTGGACTCCCTGTAAGCGGCCTTATGTGATGAGAATATTTTTTTGAACTCTTTGCAATCGGCCCGGTGTGATGACATGAAATATGACACAAAAGGTAACTAATGCAAAAAAGGAAAAAATTCTCCACTTCCGAATCGTTTTCCGGGATCTATCCATCTATATAATCATGCAAACATCTTGTTTAAAAAAAATTTTTACTTAAAATGTTTATCAAAAATTAATTAGCACCGGTATCAACTGATTCTGAACAACTCATACTAATCAAAACAATGACAGAATCGTTGAATTCAAACAAAGTCACTGGTTTCGACATCGATGAGGGCTTACATCAAGAAAATTTAGATCTTCAAAAACAAGAAACAACAGCATCAATAATTACTATTTCTTTACTCCCAGAACCCAATCATGAGAATATTTCAGTAGTGAGAGAAATTTTGTTTATGTCATTCATGTGTCTATCTCAATTATTGACACAGGCTGCTGTGGCACAAACTATGAATACCCAATTTCATATTGCTAAAACCTTTGGGGTTGAAGATAATCCTGGAGAAATGTCTTGGTTTGCCGCAAGTTTTTCCATGATTGTTGGTACATTTATTTTGATATCTGGAAGATTAGGTGATATTTATGGATATAAAGTTCTTTATGTAATTGGATATTTATGGTTTGGGGTATTTTCCTTGTTGTGTGGGTTTGCTGGGTTGACAAAATCAACAATTTTCTTTACCACAATGAGAGGTTTACAAGGTATGGGACCTGCCATCATGATGCCAAATACACAAGCATTAATTGGATCGTATTATCCTGAATCACACAAGAAAAATATATGTTTAGCATTATTTGGTGCCGTTGCCCCATCCGGTTTCCTTGTTGGTGCTTTGTTCAGTGGATTTTTTGCTGTTGTACATACCTGGCAATGGACTTTTTGGACTTGTGGCATACTTAGTATTTTCTTTGGAGTTGTTTCCATATTTATCATTCCAAAAAAAATTGGATTAAAATCAAGTGGGAAATTTGATTATTGGGGTAGTTTATTTGGTGTCTCTGGATTAGTCTTGATTAATTTTGCTCTTAATCAAGGTCCAAATGTTGGATGGAAGACTCCATATGTTTATATTTTACTTATTGTGGGTGTTATTTCCATGGTAGTGTTCTTTTTAGTTGAAAAGAAAGTTGAAGATCCATTGGTTCCCAGCTCCGTATTAAAAGGAGATATTGCATTTATTCTTGGGTGTATTGCTGCTGGATGGTCTTGTTTTGGTGTATGGTTGTATTACATGTTTAGATGGGCTTTAATCATTGATGGAAATAATGCAGTCATGGCAGCAGTAACGACCATTCCTTGTTCTCCAATGGGTGTTATTGCTGCAATTACTGGTGCAGTTTTATTGACGAAAGTCCCATCCGGGATTGTTATGTGGTTGGCCAATTTAGCGTTTTTGGTTGGGATTATTTTAATGGGACTTCGACCAGTTGGACAAATCTATTGGGCTCAAAAATTTGTTAGCTTACTTATTCAGCCAATTGGTATGGATATGTCGTTTCCAGCTGGATGTATTTTATTGAGTTCTTTCTTACCCAGAAGACAGCAAGGTATTGCGGGGTCAATAGTCTCTACTGTTGTTAATTATTCAATTGCAATTGGATTAGGATTGGCTGCAGCGGTTGAGTATTATACTAGCGCCGCTGATAATCAATTCGAGTCGAATCTTAAAGGGATTAGACACGCATTTACATGGGAATTGGTCTTGCTGGATTAGGTTTGGCTATTTCTACTCGATTTGCATATGGACAGTTGAGAGATAGAAGAAAACATTCCAAAAAATCTTCTGAATCAAGTAATCCATCTGAATTATCTGACTCTAATGAAGCTCATTAACTACGCTAAGAAGCTATAATCTCTAATCAGTGTAATTCACTGTTACTATTTATAAACTATATAGAAACCTTATTTATTGTCTGTACAAGTCAAGCCTATTTAAAATAATGATTAATTGATTTATTCTGCTTCTTTTTCTCAGGTTTCTCTATCTTCCTGCTTTTATAAACATATTTGGGTTTCGGGTTACTTTCTTGGGAGCTGGTTTCAGGTTTTGGAGTGGAACTGGTAGATGATGTGTTGCTGGTACTCGCACTGGTATTGGTATTGGTCTTGGTATTGGTATTAACATTGGTCTTTGCTTTTGTCTTTTGGGAACCAAATAAACTTGTTATGTCCCTGGATTTCTCTAATTTAAAATGAAACTTTGCTTCTAGGTTTAGTTTGACAGGAATTTCAGTAATATCATCTGCATAATATTCTTCTTCAATATCATAATCCGTAAACACAGGACAATGATCTGACCTAGTATAAATGGCCAAATATCTGCTTGAGAAATATTTCTCACCATAGATGCATCACTGAATAAAATCAAGTCAATTCTGGAGCCGTAATTTATTTCACGTGAGTTTGTTAAAGTATTCCACACTGTGTACATCTTCATTCGTCTACCTTGAACATACCTAGTTGTATCATACAAAAATTGTTTTCTTTCATCATCATTATTTTCTTCCTTTCCATCAATATTTAAATCTTGCCACATTGTCCGATAAACATATTTGTTTAGCAAAATCCGGGCATCCAGTGAACTCTTAAACTTGACGCATTCCTCATAATTCATGCATTCGAATGTATGACCCAGCAGTGACCTTCTAATGGAATTATCCTTAACCCTTGTTCAATTCCTTCCGCATTATCTATAAGATCAAGATTGATATTTATATCTCCCATAACAACTACTTTTTACCCATTCTTTGCAAATTTCGACATCTCTCTAGCAATAACTTCATAAATGTTAGTCTAAATAGTTCACCTTCATATGTTTTCTGGGAATTGGCTGGGCAATATACACCAAACACAACAGTGTTATCTGCAAATTCCACAACAACACATCGGCCCTCACTATCCAAAAATTGACCCAGTTGTTGATCAAAATCGGTATATCCACCAATGTTATCACTCAATTCTCTATATGGCACTTTATTTCCATTCCTTGAGCCCAACCAACCTGTTATCCCCTCCTCTGCTTTAATTACAGTTAAATGTTTTGCATCCTTTCCTTCTTTAGGGATTCGAATAAATAACCCCACACCACTATACCCTTTCTTTGTCGTAGGTAGACTTATGAATGATTTGAAATCCGATAAATGGGCAATATTTTTGGCTTGTTGAATAGTTGACTCCGATAACTTCAACTCCTGTAGAGTAATTATATCTGCATGTAACAGATTAAATAACGCGTTATAATCTTGGTTAAACTTATTCCATGGATGATAGTTGAATATCGTTTTGATCCCATTCACATTAAATGTAACATAACGGATGGTATCATTACCTTTAGACTTGGCTGTGATTTTAGTGAACGGCTCCTGCGATAATATATCTTTGTCCATGTATTATTTATTCCTTGCAAGACTTTTCAAACCAATAGAAAGAATAACATTTGTAACTACATGTATTTTGTTTTTCTTGCCTAGGCACACAATACATGTCGTGTATAACGTGACAGCAATACATTAAAAGAAAAAAATGCATGAGAGAAAAAGAAAAAAAAGAATCTGAGACCAACGAGAAAAGAAAAACCAAATATTCTAATAATGAAAATATGAACTCTGGAAAAAGTGAAAGAGAATAAACTTACATCTTTATAATTTGACATATGACGCGTATTATTACAGTACTGATGCGGTATATGGATACTACAACTGAGTTTTATTCATCCCTAACTATTAAGAACTAGTTGAAACTTTTTTAAACTTGCCATAGGTCATCTCTTCGCGTTACAATAAAATGAAAAAAATGTAAAAACTGCAGTTACCCGGACAAACATCAGGAGTATAAATAGTTCGCGAAATTCCTTTGGAAAAATTTTTTGGTCAATATTTTATCATTGGTTCGCACACACCCATTTTTGCACTTTACACACGCATTAATTAATTTTAATAAATTTTTTTTTTTTTGAAATTTTTTTTTTTGATTTGTACTTTGTTTGGTTTACTCCATATTTCACAAACCAAAGAAAAAAATAATAATAAATACAGATCAAACAAAAGAAATTTCATTGTAGGAAGGAAGCATTAATCTAAATCTTTTATTTACTTTTAAAGTTTATTTCCTTTCCGTTATTTGATACTACTTCATTCATTCATTTTCATATCTACATATACAATGGATTCTTTAAAATTACCCACCACTGCTGCTCAAGCTAAGGTATTTACTGGTCCAGATTCATTGATATTCCCAAAGGGTATTGATGGAGAAAGAGATGATGGAGAAGAGTCAAAAGTGCAACAGACTGCTGGTGGTCTGCTGCTGCTTCTGCAAACAGACGATGACGTCAAAGTCAAGAAGGAAGCTTCCGATGTAATTGAACCAAAGCAAGAGGATGATGATGGTGCAACATCTGGTATTGTTCCTACCTTGCAAAATATTGTCGCCACTGTAAATTTGGATTGTCGTTTAGACTTGAAAACAATTGCATTGCATGCTAGAAATGCTGAATACAACCCAAAGAGATTTGCAGCTGTCATCATGAGAATTAGAGACCCAAAGACTACAGCTTTAATTTTTGCTTCCGGTAAGATGGTTGTTACCGGGGCCAAGTCGGAGGATGACTCCAAATTGGCATCTAGAAAGTATGCCAGAATTATTCAGAAATTGGGATTCAATGCTAAGTTCTGTGACTTTAAAATTCAAAATATTGTTGGTTCAACAGATGTTAAATTTGCTATTAGATTAGAAGGTTTGGCATTTGCGCATGGTACTTTCTCGTCATATGAACCAGAATTATTTCCAGGGTTAATTTATAGAATGGTGAAACCAAAGATTGTTTTACTTATTTTTGTTTCAGGAAAATTGTTTTAACGGGTGCTAAAAAAAGGGAAGAAATTTATGATGCATTTGAACTGATTTATCCAGTGTTGAATGAATTTCGTAAAAATTGATGAGTTTAATCAGTTCATAATATTATAACATTCATCATCACTTCACATTAACAAACAAACAAACAAACACACATATATATATATCTATTGTAAATTTAGTTTAGTCCATCATCATTTTACTGTTTTGTTTTTTTTTTTAATTTTAATTTTAATTTTTTAAATATATGTATTAGTAGTTTTTTGGGAAATCATCAATTGTATCAAGTAATAATTACACAACTGTCAGAATAAGTAAATTTATATACCGTTCTTTATCTAATTTTTGTTAAAAATTCGTTGGAAATTGATACGAAAATTTACACACAATTTTTAACGAATACTTTTTCTTTAATTTATAACTATTATTTTTTTTAATGCAACTAAACAAAACACCATCTATTTAAACTATATTACACAAGTATGCTGATTCTATCAACAATTTCTGAACTTTTTATTTTGCACATCTTCTCCAATTTAATGAAGTTTAGGCATTTGAGCAAAAACGTCGAATGAACCAGTACCAACACTGGCTAATTTACCCATAACAATCTTGGATGAGGGAGATTCCAATTCTTCACGATCACCATCCAAAACTGCTTTAGTTAAGAATTGACAAGTGGTTTCATAAGACATCTTCATGAAAGCAGATGTACTACTGTCAATACCTTGTCTATTGAATGCCAAATAAGTACCTTCCCTTGTCATCATATCGGCAATCAAATCCAAATGACGTGAGGAAACACTAATACCATAAGTATTGAAAACTCTGTAGATTTCATTGACAATAGTGTTTCTAGCAGCTTCAACACCATAAGTCTTCAAGACAGCGTAAATATCATTCGATGTGATTCCATTGACGTCGATGAAATCTTCTTGATCCCACATAGCTTTAAAGTTGACACCTTCAGTTGTTAATATTCTTTGACCAGTCTTTGCATCTGGTTCTGGATGAACACATCTTCCAATACGTGGAATTTCACGAACAACAACCGTACGTAAGATATCTTCAACAATGTTAACCATCAACAACTTTTGGGTTTCATCACCATTCAATTCTAATTTAAATTCACACCATTCACCATTATCATCATCAAAATTAAATTTAAATTCACACCATTCACCATTATCATCATCAAAATTAAATTTAGTAACCATGTTATGACTGGCAATGACTTCCAATTGACGGTCTTTAGCAGAACGTGATAATTCTGCTGGTTTGGAGGTAGATTGATCCATGTCAATATCACCATCAACATCTTCATTATCAGAATCAGAATCAGAATCGGAGTCAGAATCAGAAGAACTATCGTTAGCATCACCCATTTCTTCATCACTAGTTTCTTCAGCTCTTTTCATAGTTTCAATTTCATCATCATCTGGACCTTCATAGGAAACTTGTTGCTTAACATTCTGTTTAGCTTGTTCTTCATCATGATCTTCATCAATTTCTTCTTCATCATCGTGTTCATCACGAACTTCTTGAATCTTACCAGAAACAGTTTCCATATCAGTCTTACCAGCAGATTTACCAACAGTTGGTAAGTGATCAGGTCTCTTTTGTTTTTTAACTTCTTTAACAATTTGAGATTCCAATTGACGCAAGAAGTTGGCGGTGATGACATCTTCCAATTGTGCTTGAGAAATATCGTATTCACTTTCATATTCTTCTTTAGTGTAGAATTGCAAGTTAATAACATAAGACCTACTGTTAGAACCATCTTCGTCTTGTGATGTGGTTTCTGTAACAATGACTTTATCAACAAATTCTGACAATACAACTCTAGCAACGGATTTACAGAATGTATCAGCTTCAGCATCATTGACGTCTGCTAAAATAGGCAATGTCATTTGTGGAGTCTTGATACTGGCAGAGGCAGTCATAATAATTTCTCTCATACGTGGAATACCCAAGGTAACGTTAGCAGCACCATGACCAGCGAAGTGGAAAGTGTTCAATGTCATTTGAGTAGATGGTTCACCAATGGATTGAGAAGCAATAATACCAACGGCTTCACCAGGATTAATCAATGATCTCATATATTTCAATTGCATCAATGCTCTAAATTTCTTTTCGGTTAACTTACCAGTAGCTTTAGCTTCTTCTTTGGATTGAGCAAAAACAGATGGGTTTTTAGCAGCAAATTCATCAAGTTTTTCTTGGAATTTTTCAGAAACAGAACCCAAGTATTTAGCTGGGTTATAAACGTTCAACACTGGGTCATATTTAACAACTTGTTCATAGTGTGGAACATCCTTTTGTTTCTTCAATGACTTACGTACTTTCTTGGAGTATGATAATGCAGCATCGGTATCAATATTTTCAATCATATCACCTGGATTGTATTTGGCCAACAAGGCATCATAGTTGTCAGCACAGAATTTGAATTGGTTCATATGAGATTGTTTGGTGGTATCAATGGCATCACCACCATAAAGGAATTGGATCAAAGTACCATCTGCATCTCTGACAGAGTTATCGTAACTGACATGAACACCTTCCAATTGTTTAGTCAAACAACGTTGCAAGTAACCAGATCTAGATGTTTTAACGGCAGTATCAATCAAACCTTCTCTACCAGCCATACAATGGAAGTAATATTCTTGTGGTCTTATACCAGAGTAGAAACGTTGTTTAATATAACCACCGGCTCTAGCATCAGTTTCATATGGCTTGAATGATGGCAAAGTTTTACCTGAAACCATCACTGGAACTCTTCTACCTTCTAACGCTTGTTGTCCTAAAAGACACATAATTTGGGAAACATTAACATTAGAACCCTTGGCACCAGACAACGCCATAGCTTGCATAGAATTGTATGGAAATCTCTTCATAGTACCATCTGGAACACATTTGGAAACAACTTGAGAAGTGATGGCATTGACCTTAGATTGTGTAATTGCATCCAAAATACCCAATTTGTTGTCATCTCTCAAAATTTCTTCTAATCTTCTTAACAATTCTTTGTTGTTATTCTTGGTGTCTTCATCTAAGTTGGTAACTTCAGTTGCAGCAACTCTACCAATATCAACAGATTGTTTCAAGATATCTTTTCTCCAGGTATTACCTTCATCAGTCAATCTCAAATCATCCATACCACAAGTGAATGCAGTCATCATGATATAGTTCGTGAATAATCTACCCAAGATACTCAATGCTTTACCAGCAACAGCTGGACCGTAAACTTCATGCAAAGAATGAATTATACCGAATTGAGAAGCACCATATTGAGATTTATCCAAAATACCACATAATAATTCACCATTCTTGAAAATGACATCATTTTCAGTACTACCTTCACTCCAGTAGTCACTCTTGATTTTGTTCTTGGAAATCAAATTAACACCTGGGACATTATCCGGCTTAATGTTCAACAAAATAGTGGTTATGACCTGTTTACCAGTCCACAACATTTCTGGCTTGTAAACAGCTGGTGGAACAGTTATGATTCTGTTTCTGGTGGTGTGACCATCTTCAGGTCTAATACAACCATAGATCAATTGTTGGTAAGTTTCTCTAGTGAAGAAAGAATCCTTACTAGTCAACCAAACACCAGCAGAAATGTGATCTTGAATCAAACCTCTCAATGGAGAACCAGAGGTTGGTGTCAAATATTGACTATCAGTGTTTGCCAAGTTCAAAGCTTCAGCTCTAGCGTTTTCATTTTGTGGGAAATGCATATTCATTTCATCCCCATCAAAATCGGCATTATAAGCACCGGTATTAGCATAATGCAATCTTAAAGTCTTCTCACCTGGTAAAACCCTCACTTTATGACCCATCATAGAAGCTTTATGCAAGGTTGGTTGACGATTCATAATGACAACATCATTGTTTTTGATGTGTCTGTAAACCTTCTTGCCGACAACAGAGTTACCATTACTTGGAGTCAACAATTGGTTAGCAAGAGCTTTACGTTGTTCTAAAGTCATACCAACCAAAGAAACCAAAGAACCATCTTCATTTTGAATTTGGATAGCACCCGGCCAAGTATCAGGACCATTGATAACAGCTTGTCTTAATTCTGCAGCATTATATGAAGTAACAGGTTCTGGGTATGTCAACTGGTAGCAAACACAGGTGGCACACCAATCTCATTGGTTTCTAAGTTTGGATCTGGGAAATAACAGAACGAGCAGCATAGTTAACTCTTTTACCCATCATATGCTTTCTAAACAAACCTTCTTTCTTTTCCAATGCTTGCTTGATACCTGGATTTGGAACTTTACCAGCTGGGGCGTTTTGATTTTTAGTAGAATCAATGAAAGCATTGACATCATTTTGCAAAGTAACAAAGGCATTCATCAATCTGTTGAAAAGAATTTTCTTATCTTCACCACCTAATTTGTCTTTGTACATGTTGGAAATCTGATCGTTCAAAGTTCTTATAAGAACAGATGTCTTAATGATGTTGGATAATAATTCATTTTGTGCATTTTCATGAATTTCATCTCCTAATTTAGAAGGTAATCTGAATCTGGTTGGAGGAACCAAAACAGATTGCTTGAAGAAAATATCACCACTGACATGTTCGTGTTGGTATGGTCTGGAATGGAATACTTTTGCAAGACAGCTTGTTCTTTGTTGAATAATGATCTCAAAATGTTTCTGATTTCGGTAGACAAAACATATTTGGAACCACCTTTATGTTTGATATTAGGCAAATCACTAACTTCTGATGATGACTTACCATTAGATTTCTTAAGCATAGAAGGACGTTGTAAGCCCTTGACACGGTTGTTTGTGATTTGTTTTTCAGTCAAGGAGTTCTCAAAAATCTTGGTAAATCCATCCTTTCTAAAACCAGGAGAGTACATACCACAATTATGACATTTTGGTCTACTCAACAATGCTTTGTAAAATTCATGAATAACAGCTTTTCTTTCTTCAGCAACAGAAGCAGTTATGATACCTCTGTGACTTGTTCTACCTTCTTGTAATGCCTTTTCAATAGATTTTTTGACAAATAATTCACGACGTTCCATGAGTTCCTTTTAGATTTACTATTAATTGATTTGCCTTGGGTATATTCATCTTCATCATCGTCGTCTTCATCGACTTCATCTTCTGGGGATTTTTTGGATGAATCCAAGAATATGTTATCCAATTCCACACATTCCAACAACAAACCATATTGGATCAAATTCAATTTACATTGAAATTTATGAACTTCAACTTGATTAAGTTTGAAATTGTGACAATACAAACAAGCACTTCTCAAAAATATGTACAATTGATTGAAAAACATAGGATTGTAAACAGGAACTGGTAATTCAATATGACCCATATGACCAGGACAAAACTTTTCATCTAAACCACAAGTAGTACAAACATTTCTTAAAAGGCCCCAAGGGATAAATCATACAACCCTCCATTTATTGGATGACCCAAGTTGTCAAACACTATGGGATTGGTGATTTGTTTTGCTGATAATTTTCTGATTTCGTCATCAGATAACACACCAAAATCAACAGATGTGATTTCTGAACCAACTGGTTTCGAAATATCCATAGTGTGTGATGATTATTGAATGTTGATTATATATATAAAAAGGAGTAAAATAGGAATCTAATTGAAGAGAAAAATTTTTTTTTCCTTCATTTCTTTATTAGTTTAGAAGAGTTGATAATTACCAATCTCATCTCATCCTCAACTGAAAAAAAAAAAAAAAAAAATCAAAGTATGATTTGCGCTGCCAATTGTAACAAAAAACAAACAAACAAAGAGTAAAAACTAAGAAAGAAAATACTAAAACAAACATATATTCATTCATTCAACTAATTCACGTACTTATTTAATCTGATTTACCAAAATGTAAACCTTTTCTGATTCCCTTAATACCTCCGCCAATACCTTTTTCTAGTCCTTTACCGAGTCCTTTACCAACAGTACCTACTCCCTTACCAACAGCGCCAACGGCACCAACACCTTTAGCACCAACTTTACCAATACCAGTGGCTGATGAGCCAACAGTAAGGTTCAAAACAAACTCAGGTTTGAAGCTCATAGTGATGTAAGCAATACCTGCTGGATCACCTTCTTCGGTTTCCAAATTAACAGAGATCTCTGGTTTCTCGTCAAAATTGTAATCACTAATTTGAACTTTACCTATTCCTAGAAGATCATTTTTGTTTGCCATATCCCAATCATAGCAAACAAATTTCAATGTAGAATCAACAAGATTAGTAACTTCAGTAGAATCTTCGTAATTCCATACTGGGTCAAGAGTTCTTTTGATAGTTTTGGTCTTAATGAATGGTTCCTTGTCAGTGTTCAAGAACACTTCCATAAATGGATCGGACTTACCATTGCTATCAGCAGATGGTAATCCTTCAGCTCTAAGAACATTCACAGTTAAAACACCTGTATTATTGATGGAATCTTGTTTTGGAATTCCAGAACTGTAGACCAACGGGATCCAACTAAATTGGATACTAACTGTACAAGGGCTATCACCTGAAAGTTCAAGGTTCATTGGTTTTTTGTAACCATTCTTAACTAATTGCAAAGTTGGAATTGTGCTTTCTGCAATAGCTTTACCAAGTCTGTTTTCGGAACCTTTCTTAACCAATCTAAATTGTGTTTGAGCGTATTCCAATTCAGTAATTACAGAATCACCAGTGACACCAATTTTGTTTGTGGAAAAATCTGGGTATCCTCGGTTACCAGTAAACACTTGCAAATAATGTCCATCTTTCTTGATATTAGCTTTCTCTAACGAGTACACCAAAACACCGGATTGGTATTCGATTAATTGATCTAACGATAATCTCAATTTATGGCTGAAGGCATCATCTTCAATTTCTTCATCCTCTTCAATTTTTGCCTCTTCTTTTTCTTTCTTTGAATCCTCATTATTCCCTGATTCTTTTTGTTCTTCAGCTAGTCTCTGTTTTTCTTCTTCGATTTTCTTCTTCTCTTCTTCTTCATCTTGATAGTCTTGAGGTGACATCACAGGCAAAGTAGGGTAAAATGATAATGTGTAAGTGACAGAACCCTTTGGTCCCTTTTATGAATCAATTTTCCAGTTCTTAATTTCAGATCAATATGTTCAATATAGTTTCCACTTGCATCCTTTTGAATCAACTCAGATAATTTAACGTCAAATGATCCCAAGGTACGATCTGGTGAATTTTTTTCAACATCCATAACTTCAATGGTTAATTTTTGATTAGGAGAACTGACTGTAACATAGTGAACTTCATTCCAGGTAGGAGTCAAAGTGGAGTCGTAATAATTGGTTCTAGCTCTTTCAAATCCATTTACCAATAATCTTGCATATGGATCAACTTTACCTATGGTTTCCAAGTTACGCAAATCTTCAGCGTGCAAAACACCAACTCTAACAGCACCGATTGGTGGAGTGTAACCACCAGCACCACTGGCACCTTCTAATTCAACTGGTTTCCAAGTAGTAGTAATTCTGACTTCACCACCACGTGATAATGGAAACCATGTTTGTTCAACTTGTGTTGCATCAAGTAATTCATTCAAACTATGGGTGAGTTGTTCTTGAAGTTTGCCAGACTTATCCCTAATTTGAATTCTAACCTTTGCCTTTGCACGATTGTAAACAATTTGTTCAGTTGTGGCTCCCCAACCTGGATTGTTCGTATTCTTTTGAACTGGAGTTTGCAAAACATTCTCACCGTTGAAGAGAACTTCTGCATATGTAGAAGCACCTTTTCACCTCCTTTCAAGTTTCTGGCTTCAACAACCTGGATTCTGGCAATACCGGTGTTCAAATCAGGTGGTGGAGTAACGGCACCATCAGCTTGAGTCACAGCTTCAATAGTAGGCATGAAATGAAGACCAAAAGATAGTTCACCAACGGGCTTGTTGTTTCTCAAGAATGCAGCAGTAAGATTGGATTGTTTTGGTTCATCAATCAAAGATTCCAAGTCAAACTGGATAACACCAACTTGTCTATCCTTTCTGAAATCGTTGAAATCGATACAAGAAATAGTGAAAGGTTCCGACAATGAAGAAACAGGAATACTAATGGTTTCCTTCCACAGTGGAGAACTGGTATCATCAATGACTTTGGTCTTACCAAGACCTTATTTTGGAAACCAAAAGTAAGATACGGATCTAAGGTGTTACCGATAGTCTTGAAACCTTTCAACCCTCTTGCTGAATCAGCAGTAATGGTCAAGACACCAATAGCAGAGTCCAAGGCGTTACCAGCTAACAATTGTTGAACATTCAATTGAAAAGAAATAGAGAGAAAAGAAGTGGGCCAACATATTTCTTAACCATTTCATTGATAAAAGGGTACAATCCAGGAATGGCCAAGGCTTCAGTCCACCATGAGGATTCACCCAAGACCTTACAGTTAAAGTCAAAAACGGGTGGCTCCAACATTGAAACGTTGATGGTTTCAACGTGGATGTCATTAATCTCATTCTAACTCTAGCCAAACCTTTGAAAGAAACATCATCAACAGCAACCGGGATAGTCACACCAAAAACATTAGCCTTGAGTACAATTCTTTCATTGACACGATTTTTCAATTGTTTTGCATTAGCATCAACTAAAGCATTTGGTGTGAATGAAAAAGCCCAATCCATAACAACAACATCGGCAGCAGTACCAATCAATGTTTTAACAGCATCAATACGTGGTGGTTTAGTACCCAAAGTGAAACTGTCGAGCCATAAGGATTTGACAAAAGCTGGAGCTGGAGAACTTGCTAAAATTGGATTGACTTGATCACAAGCAATTTGGGAAATGGAAGGTTCCAAAGTACCAAAATTGTTCCAAAAATAATTACACCAATCCATAGTTTCATAGTCAGATTCAATTGATTTGACAGAAAACTCACGTTGGGCTTCTTCTCTTAAAACCCTCTGTATTTCTTTACAGATACACGATATAAAGGGAGAATACCCCATGACAAAAACAATGGAGCCACAGAGAATCTAAACCATCCAATGATCCAAGATATCAACCCTGCAACAATTAAATAACCGGCATTATGATACCAATCACCATACAAGGCAGCTGGTAAATATTGATCGAAGAGAGATCCTCTTGTTAATAAATCAACGGTTTCATCCGCAGCAGTCAAGAGATCTTCTTCGCAGAATCCACCAATTTCTTTCCAACCCATGTAAGTAGGGTCGACTGGTTGTCTTGGTGGTGGTTTGGTTTTAACATTAGAAGTATCAAGGTCTTCACTTGGGGTAATAAGTGACGCAGTGCTACCGTTTCTGGAATGTAAAGACGATAATGTGGTAGCTGGTTTTGATGGTGGAGTTTTCAGACGACTAGCTTCTTCAGTGGTGGTTGCGTCGTTTGGTTGTGGAGCACCTTCAGGGCCAAGTCCTTGATTCTTAATTTCAACTTGTTTCGGTGGCTCAATAGTATCTGATGGCTAAAATTGATATTAGTATCTAACATAATTCAATTAATTGATTTTTGATTAAATTTGAATGGTAAGGTCAGACATCATTCCTCGCAAGGAAAGAGCAAGGTATTGCAAACCAAAAAAAAACTAAAATAAACATACGTTTACTGCCACAGCGGCACCATTGGTAGCAGAAGACATGGTATTGATATATATATATATAAAATAAACAATTGACCTGTCTAATTGAGTTGTTCTAATATTTATTAGAGAAAATCACACTCAAAAGAATAGCCAATAAAGGAGATTTGGAATTTAGCAAAAGGTACGAAATTGTTTGTATTTTTTTTTTTTTCCCCTAATTTTATTTTGATTGCTGGAACGCTTAGATGGAATTTCATCTGATACTATGCAGTACATTCCGTTTTGTAACTCACGTGATACAATCATTTTTTGTACAGCTATGTATTGGAATTGTAATTTATATAGGCAAAGTGACCATGAATATACACGTACAGTATATCTGATTAGTTTTTGGATATTTTAGAGGGCTATCCTTTACCTGTTTATTAATGTTTGTATTGTTAATAATTACTTAGAATTTGAATTATATAAATAAACGGGGATCGCAAATGAAGCACTCACAGAAACGACCTACACGAAAACAAAAGGAGTGGATAAATCATGCGCGTAAAAATTTGGAGATTTTACATTTGGTATTGTAATGAAGCAACCACTCAAATGACCAAATTGTTTTGAATACTTTGCCCTATACCACAGATGGATAGATACTCACATAGTATCTTAACTGTAATATTCAGGCGGGTTTTTATCTTTAATATTTCTTTTGGGTTATTTTTGGTTCATTATTGAGTGTATCAATAATAGCCTTTCAACGTCAGTGTAATGTATCATGTTAAACTGCAGTACATTATATATATCCAAAGACAGATCTAGCCGATTTGAATTATTCAAAGATTGTATGAATCTTGGGTGTGATAAATATTATGAATAGTAGAGGTTTCGCAAAATTCGGTAAAATAATATTGAGTAAAATAAATGACTTTATAATAATTTCGCAACCAATTTTGAATGAAAATTTACTACAGTCAATATATTCTCATGTTAGATAATATTTTATTTAATAGCAAAATATTACAAAAGAGACACCGATATAAAAATAACGTGAAATTATTTTTCTATCATTACTCTATATCTTTTTTTTACTAATGTTTGAATTCTTTCTTAGCATCGTTATAACCTCTTTGGAATTCATTGTGGGCTTTTTTGCAAATTTTCTGGCAATTTAGCAAGTTTAGCATCTAAGTAAGACACACCGGTTTCATATCTAGCAAGAAATCCTGGATGATTCACAGACTCTACATGTTTCTTAATATGAGATGATAAATTATTATCTCCAGTAGAAGATGCAATAGATGATCCATAACCAGATGATCCATAACCAGATGCAGCAGTTTCACTTGGTCCATGAGTATTGCTAGAATAATTTTCCCCAGTTGGTTGACCATCATATCCAGCAGTTGGCGTTGGCCCATAGTGTTCGGAATTAAACTTATTTGTATCTGGGTGATTTGTTGAACTATAATATTGTGAGGAATAATTCTTATCGGTGATAGCATCAACATCAGTGACAGCGGTGGTAGCGCTATTACTTGATTTAGTAGCTTGATATTGTTTGTAGGTTTCTTGGGCATAATCAGTACCAGTTTGACCCTCTTTGCCACTCAAATAAGTCCCAGCTTGAACATTGGCCTTGTCGTAATCTTCCTTTTTAAAACTCTGTAATTTATCTGCTAAACCCATTTTTTAACTTTAGTAATTGAAATTGTAGTTAGAACCAAAAAAAAAAATTAAAACAGAACAAAAACGAAATACATATTTCTTAAAAATTCCAAATCAAGGAGAAACTGAATTTCAATAGCTTTTTATAGAATTAGATAGCCTAAGCAACTGTGCCACTTTACCTCCCCCCTTGTATTCATGCAAAGTAACAGATGAAACAACCACTTTTGAGAATTTCTTGAACTAATTTTTCTTTTTTTTTTGTGTAGTTGTGATGGTAACTCGCAGTTCGGAATTCGCAGGGGGTTACGGGGGAACTTGAATATGAGTACAGTCTTTGTCCTTTTAATTTAAACTCAGAACCAAAAATTTTTATACTTGGGTGACAGAATTATTGAAACCGAGAAAACAAAAAATTATCAACCAAGGCGGACAAAATTATTAAGCCAAATGTCGAATATTTTTCTACCTCGTGACCTCAATGTTTACACCAAAGCGTACAAATATATTGCAACCAACAGATTGCAAAGTTTTCAAACTCAGGGACTATCCTTCATGTTCAAAGCTATTAGTGCTGGATGACACTATTTATATGCTGGTGTATTCTTTGAATGTGGTCACGTTTTTTTGTTTGTAGTGAAGTTTGAGAACTTCTGTCAGTAGATATATAAGTTATATCTCGACAATAAGGTATGTGCTGGCGGTAATAAATAGCAGTAGAATTTCTAAATCAATAATTAAGTAATCTTATAATTATAATATATTAATATAAGTTTGCCTAAAGAATATATATATGGCTTAGCACATAAGAATTCTGGTTGTTGGTGAATTGTTCCACAATCAACAATTCAAGAGAAAAGATTTTCTTCAATGAGTTTTTTCTCCTTTAAATGTTGTAGTTTTGGAAGTATTGTCGGGTAAATTCTCAAACGCTAACAGTTTCTGGTATTGTCGTGCAAACAGACCAAAATACCAAGAGACCACTGAACTTAATTTAATAGCATTTCTGTGTTTTCCTAACACCCAACAATTTCATACAAAAGATACAAAACAGCCTCATTTTTCACCAAACATAACCAACTAGCTAGGTTATCCTTGTCGCAATACTTACTTCCAATCAAGCATATTTAAAAGTAAGTATTTTGCTTTGTGACAGGCCATAAGAGTATAGATTTTGGTCATTTACGTGGTATTGACTATTTTCCAGATATTCCACAAACACCAAAGAGTATTGATTTCCGTGGTCCGGATAAGGATAACATGTCTAGTTTAATATCGAATGAAGCAGATAATAAAACATCAAAGATTGACAAGGAAGACTATTACAATGAAACCACCGATACCGAGGATTCTTTTGGTGAAGATATAATTGATTCTGATGAGTATGCTGGTTAAACCATTGATTCATTTAAAAATTACTTGAAATGGCCCAAAACTCAAAATGATGAGATTGTAAGGATCTTTAATGACCTTCCATTTTTTCATCCTAAAGATTCTGATGTTATCAATGAATGGATAACTGCATTAAATTGCTATTATGATTCATATCGGGGGATACAACGCGCTTTATTGAATTTTGAAACCTTTGACTTTGCATCAAATACAATCATGCATATACCTGCACAGGGACAAGTATTGAAAAAGTATGCCAAAGCTCTTGATTCTGAAGTGGTTAGATGTCTTAAATCTGAAAAATTTGTTGATTTTGATATCGATGAAACAACTGGTGGTTTAAAAGTAGCCAATATTTGGAAAAATTTGCTTGCTTTAAATGTCAACTATACCAACGTTTCTAATGTCAGATTGAGTCTAATGGCAGATTATATGTACAAGTATATGTACAAAAACCCTCATCCAGAAAGAAATGAACGTTTTAGGTGGTATTTTGCTGATTATGATGGCGAATTCATTAAGCGTTCATATGATCCAACAGTGAAATTTTTGGTCCAAATTGATTATATTACGCTGGGAATCAGGTATTATTTGCAGTCAAGGAAAGTGTAGATGATTCTTTTTGTTTGGCAGTGAGTGAATTTTACAAGAAATGGCTAATTGATCAATCAAAAGTTGTTCCTACAATTGATGATATTATGGATGCGTTTGAAAATTTGTTCAAACGTGACCGTACACCCCTTTCAGATGCACAAGCGGGTAAAATCATTTACGCTAGGTTATAAATGAGATCATTAAGAGACGCATAAAGCAAGAAAAGTTTAAACGTAGAGGTAAAACTAGCAAGGATCTTCGATCACGATTTTACTATTCATATATGCTGTTTTATTGGGCATCTTTCTTGGCAAAGTACTATTTTGATAACTCACTGTTGCTTTTATGATGATAGCAAAACATTTTCGCTCTTGGTCCCGTTATTAGAACACATTCATACAATACCAATATAATATACGAACCTCAACATTGCCTATAAATTACTATCTTAAGTTTAAACAAATGTTCATCAAAAAACAAAAATTAACAAATCGTATCAAACTACACGGATTTCATAAAGTCCTTACACTGTACATTGTGCTTCAAATTTGTGGTCGCTTATTCTATAGGCAATAACATGCCATGTATTTATCATCTCAATTTCTTCAGTGAGAGGTTTTTCAACATTAATAATAGCATCTGTATTAGAAGTAATTGGTTTCCAAAAAATGTTATTCTCTTTATTCAAAAACACTCTACTCCATTCCCAAACAACCATGGACATTGCGACTGGAGGATTCAATAGTGAAAAATTTTCATCAAATAGTGAAATAACTTTAAAAATTCTTGACTTGACAATACTATAAACACAAATTTGAGTATTTCCATGCATCCAAAATATGTGTAAAATTTGTTTGCCTTCAAATTCAGAAAATGCCATAAATTCAACATCATTAATTCGATCTCCAATTTTTGATTTAAATTTTTCATATACTGTTGCTGTATGTCTTGGACCTCCATAAATTTTGAATTTATGATTCTTTTCGAGAATTTCAATTTCTAAATTTTCATCATAGGTAGGATATTTAAACCATTTCCAAACTTCCAAATCATCTTCTAATTCAACGATTGCTTTAAATACAAAATATGAAATTTGTTCCGAATAAAAATTTGTTCCGTACTTATTTATTTCAAATGATTTGAAAATTTTTGGATATGGTTTTTGTTTAAAGCGTGATTCATCGATTCCTTTATAATTCACGTGATAATCCCAATCAGTCTTATATTTTTTCAATAAGTCTTTGAAAAATGATTTCATTATGACTCAATTAACGGTTCAATTGATACAACGAATGTTAAAGAGAAAGAAAACATACAAATAAAATAATAATTTCACTCAAAATTATGTCCTGGATGATTTTTGTAAATTGTTTGGCTGTTGCTGTTCGTGGTGTTAGTTAGTATTGATGTTTACTTTCCCTACTTAGATCTGATTTTTTTTTTTTTTTTACTTTTTCTTGCTGTAATTTCTTAATCTTGAATATACATTAAATAAATCTTAATGATTCCTAAACTAATAAATATCTTTAGTAATATGAACAAGTCATTTTAATAAAAATATCAAGAATAAGCTTTTGGTTTGGGGTTGACCTAGGAAGTAATTATTCTTCATTTTAATTTGAAGCAACAACAACAGCACCAAGAGAAAAAGAAATGTGACAACTGCAAAAGGCTCTTCCGAAGTAACATTGTTATGCAGTATGAGGAAACCCCCAACATCAATAGAATATATACGTATACACCTGGTATAAATATTAACGTCAGTACAGCATACTTTCTACTCTATTTCGATATTTCTAATTTTGTTCAGAACATTACTAATAATGCTGAAATCCAAACCAAGCTCCGATATTCAATGCGCAACACAGAGTTCAACATCAAATACGGAAACTCTGATTAATCACAAAGTGTTTCCTAAAATTCAGCAAAGAAAAAGGATTTGTTGGGGGCAATTTGTTCATTATGTTTTTATTACAGTGGTTGGATTGAAGAATGATTTAAAAGTTTGGAAATGGTTCAAATCTGCCAACTATAATGGGACTTTAGAAATTGAAGCACCTGTCAAGAATCAAAATTTTAAAATTTATGGAGGTCCCAAACACACGGAAGCAATATATCAACAATTGAAATCAAAAATAAAGGATCGTAAACATGAAAGTATTGAAGATCTTCAATTTTTAATAATTTCAGAATTTGAAGGTTGCGAAATTGTTTATATGATGTGGAAAAGAAGAGATTGTGAGGTTTTGGTTGATGCAATATTGAAGAATGATATTGATTCATATATTGATCCCTTTGATCCTAAACGTATGTATGATTTCTTTCATAACAGGTCATTTTTAGTTATCTATTCTTGGGAGAAATTACTTAATAACGTTGATTACCGAAGGTTTTATAATGAATTTGATTCTGATATTCCTAGTAGACCTTTCGTTGATTACAGTTCAACGACAACAAAAGAATTATCCAGTATGGTCACGTGGAGGATAAATTCTGCTAGTTTCCCAAAAAGGTTTTTGCGGAAGATAGTAACTCGCCAAAAGCTGAAGTAATTTGCCACTTTTGTATAATTTAATTGATGATAATAGCAAGGATGTGTAATCAATCTGGCAATGTAGCACATTTACCAAGTTATAAGAAAAGCACTGGATAATTGAAGTAAGTACGTCATAGGTGTGATTGGCACGTATCCCCTGGAAATTGGGACGCATACCACGGATAATCACTTTCAAATTCCCTTGCAGAAATTAGTAACTTGTAAATAATACTGGAATCGTTCACATGGTTTGCTAACCAGATACTACTCACCTATGTTTATATCTAAGGATTATTATGTGCCATACTTCTATATAGAGTTATATATGTTGTAGGTTTAATATAGGGAATAACATTGATAAGAATAACAGCATCTATCTACAAGGTTCACTTGACCTGGACACTTTTACCAAAGAAAGGAAACTATAATCAAGAGTAATAACCAGAACTGAATATTAGACGTTATGGATCATTGGAGTCTACAGTGACTTAAAAAACAAATTAACTATTTTTTTTTTTCTTATCAGGATCTTCAAAGGTAATGTTACTTGTATGGGTGTAAAAATGTTGTAATTAGGGGTTAATACAAAGGTGACCACATCACCAAAAATATGGGTACAAGAAACACAAAAGAACTGGAACATATGACTCAACAACCAAATAAATTAATATATAAAGATCTCATAAAGTCAAGTTTTCGTTGTTGCTCATATTTTATTCTTGTTTTAAAACAAGTCCTGAAATTTAATTCTAGCTATTTTGAGTGACGAAAGTAACAACTTACTTTATTACATCTTCCTGGGGAATTAATTGCCAATACTTTTGAACACTTGCCTGAAAATGAGTTGTATGAGTTAGGAAAGATTTCAAACTTACGTTCCCATTCATGTGAAATATTGTTCAAAGATTTGGTAATTGTAGCAAATGGTTATCAAGTACTAAAAATTTTGTTGAACCCTTTAAAGAATTAGGGAGGTCGCATAAACCTCATAAATTAAGTATCACCATTGATGAATTACTTGTTGCTATTAAATATGATACAGCATGTTGGATTCGTAATATTACTTTTGAATATCCACGTCATACATTTCTATTATTTGAATGGTATCCGTTGTTTTTGAAAAATGTTAAAATTACTGTTGATTTTAAGTGATATTCTATGCAAAAAAATTAAAAGGTTAATAAAGAGAGTGTATTTTGAAGGTTTTATTGAACTTCCTTATGCAATTGTTGGTCTTCATTCAGTGTTAAATAATTCTTCAGATATTGAACGTATTTTACAATTAACACCTGTTGAATTTAATGAAGATACAGTTCTTGAAGAATATAGTCATAATTCCAAAATGGTTTTCAGAGAAGCAAGGTTCCTTGCATATTTTTACGAGTTCGAACATTTAACGAGTTTCTAGGTTAGTCTTTTATATTATCTCATTTCAATTTTTCTTCCATCAAGGCTTTAGGATTTAAAAATTGATACATTTGAGGTGAGAACTTCAGAAATTCCCAACATCAAGTTTCCAAAGGCATTGCGTTCTTTAAATATCAAAGAATTCAAGATAGATGATGTTGCAGAAGTAATACCCATTGATATATCATATTTAGTAAGACATGAAATTTTAACATGCGATTATAGCACGAGATTTAAACTCCCAAAGATATTAAAATCCATAGTTTTCAGTGAGTCGTAATACTTGCCTCAAATTATGTCCGAATGTCTTTCATTGAAATTGATAGCTTGTCACAACAACATAAATGGACTTTATGAACGTATCTATACTGGCTATGATCATTTCGTTGGATTATCAAATAAAATAGAAGAATTGACGTTTAATGGTAAATATCTGCGATATTTAAAAGATTGTATTTTATCTAAACCAGGAAATCAAATTGCTGGCGAAGATGGGTCTTATGATGGTATTCATGTAATTAAATTTCCTAAGATGTTGAGGAGATTATATATTATGGGACAACCATTGGTTAACGAGAAGAGAAATTTTTCAATTATTCTCCAATTATGTGGAAGTTTCTTTAAATCATTTGACAAGTCTAACTTTGATACTGTTTCATAATAATGTAGCTATTGAACCGTTTCCTAGATCATTAAAAGAATTGAGAATTTTGAGAAGTTCAGGGGTTTATTTGGGAGATTTAAAGAACTTGAATAAGTTAACAGCTCTTATTATTTATCAAGTTGGAAGAAATAAATTTGATAATAAGATTGATGACATTATAGCTGTATTTGATTATGATTTGCCTGACACTTTGGTTGATTTTAGATTCATCGGCAATCCTTGTTACTTATTTAAGATACAAGCCAAAAATCTTCAACATTTTCCATTCAGAGATAATATGTTGGGAATTTTGCTGAGAATAAATTTCGAAATTCCAGAAAGTATTATTGAATTGGATCTTTCAGGTAATTCAATGACCGAGATAGCAAGGTCATTTAGGTTCCCACCGAAATTAAAAGAGTTGGATTTATCACATAATTTATTGAATCAAGTTTCAGAACTTCCATCAAGTTTATCAAAGTTATCATTGAAGAAAAATAATTTTGGGAAAATTCAGAATATATTAGAACTTCTGCTAAATTTAGAAGTATTAGATTTCAGTTGTAACAAATTACTCCCATATTTTGAAATTTCGTTTTTAAACTTGTATCACCATAAATATTTAAAGATTTTAATTATAGCAGAAACTGAAGGTTTTTATGGTCATATTAAGAGGTTTGATTTATATATGTTACCAAAATCATTAATTTCACTCAATCTCTACAGTCTACGCGTAGAAAGAATTGATCGCCTACTGAAATGCGGAATGGTTCAGAAGTCGTAAAAAGCGATAATCCGCAATCTGATATCAGGATGCAAAAGACTGATATCGTATTCTATCAATAAGTAGTACAATCCGTACACTACGTGTTGATTTCTTAATACATTTAAACTCACTTTCTATATAAAGAATTATTTAATCCAATTTATTTCTGAGTGAAAATATTTCACTCTGTCTTTCGTTCATCGACGAAGCCGTCCTGCATACAAACACAATTGTTCAATATGCACTACTTATCTTGTTCTCAAGACTCCATAACGATCAGAACCGAGAAAACAAAAAAAAAATATAAAAAAAAAAAGGGGGAAAAGAGAAATGAGAAAACTTGAATAGCGACTATTTAAGGGATGATTGTTAGCCTCCCACATAATAGTAAATAAGAATTGAAATGAAACTATCATTGATGAAGATGCTAAATCCTCAATATTTTTCTAAAATTTGTCAACATTTCTGACCTATGTGGTGGGAAATATGATTGGACATTTGAGTTCCATGTAACCTTCGTAACTGAATAAAGGATCAAGTATTAAATGCATCATTTGTCAAATAATGGAAAGAGATATTCATATCACCCAGTGAATTGGTTAACAAACCACAGTTGGTATGGTTTCACGTATTGGCATTGGTGTTATCAAAGGTCATCCTTGTCAAAACAAAGAATGTTCAGAATTTTGAAATATAGGGCTTTAGTAAAGGAAAGAAAATTGCCCATCAAACAACAAATGATCACGGTGAAATTCTTACTATAGCTGCTAAGTAAATAATCCCAACGTATGAACTAAGAATCTAGTTTAGTCAAGTCAAACTGTTTTTGTGTCCAAGAATGAATACTGAATTGTTACCTTGAATCCAGCAATTAACAGAAGTCATTAGTGGATTCAACATTAAAAAAAAAAAAAAAAAGGAAAACAACAGTGTTTAAAATGTAATTAACTTGTGATTCAAATAAACAATAATGTTAACATTGGTGTAAATTGAGTTTTCGTAAGTGATCAAAGAAAATTTTAAACAGTGACAATATCACTAGAAGTCTCAATAGAAAGGATCAAAATGGAATAACGCATCAGCGATGTTTTTTAAGGATAAATCTCGTACTTCCAAAAACAAGCTGTTGTCCGTACAAGCATCCCTAATAAAGACTTTAACGAGAATGATATAACAAATAAACTTGACTGCCTTGATACTAATGTTGTTAAAGGTAAAGACCACAGTTACAATCATTAAAAGAATTAAAAGTATGAAATCAATATCAAATTAATAAGTACTGAAATTATCCACCTCAAAGAATTACGGAAAAATGCATCCAACGATGAAGACCATTTGTCTTGTCTGGCTGAGGGAGGAAATTAGGTTTTGATCAACGTATCATATAAATAAAGAGAGCTCTAAACCGTGGAGCTGCTACTACAACAACAAGAACAACAAGAACAACAAGAACAACAAGAACAACAAGAACAACAAGAACAACAAGAACAACAAGAACAACAAGAACAACAAGAACAACAAGAACAACAAGAACAACAAGAACAACAAGAACAACAAGAACAACAAGAACAACAAGAACAACAAGAACAACAAGAACAACAAGAACAACAAGAAAAATGATATCTGTGTATGGTACAAGGCTGTTTAAATGTGAAAGAATGGAATGCCCCTGACAATAAAGAAACAAATAGTGAATGACATGGATAAATTAACACCGGATACCATATCTTAATGAAGAAAACGTGTATGCAGTGTATGAGAACAATGAAACACCCCAGTCAGGTAAAATTTATGAAGGGCGAATCTATTCCTAACAGCTGTTGTCCAACTGGGTAAACAAAGTGTTTCTGGTATAATAAATTGAAATATATGATTCTGGTCTCTAAAATAACAACTGTTGCTCAATGAGGCATGGCCAAGAATAAGCATATAAGGATTTTACCAGAAAGTTTGTTTTGATACTATAACAAGAAAACTTAAAGAATCTAATGTTTACAAGCTGTCTCTTAATGAAGAGTGTCCAAGAAAGAAATGCCTACAAAGTGTCTCTTAATGAAGAGAATCTGAAAAACATTGAATGTTATATCTTAATGAAGATGAAACTGAAAGGTAACCCTTAAAGAGGAAGGAAAATAATAATGAAGGAATAATGATAATGATTAACTAAGTAGCTACAAGATTCTGTTTGTAAGTAATTACAAGACAAGAGCGGTAGTTCATTATAATGCAACCCGGCTATATCCTCCAAAAAGGAACAACAAATTAAAAAGATCGGCCAAAGTGATTACAAGTTTCTGTTTGTGAGAACTCACAAGACAAGAGCGGTAATTCACTATAAAGCAACCTTGGCTATATAATCTTAAAGGGTAGCACTCCAAGGTGGCTATTCAGACATGGGTACATTAAAAGAAAAGGCGTCACATATAAGTGTGTTGCATAAGCCTCATGATTACAACTATAAATAATAAGGTAATTACCTTCAACTTGAGAAGATAGCTATATAGAGAATAACGAACTAATAACTAATTAATGATGTCAACACCTACTAATCCACACACTTCTACTATGCCTCCTATCTCTACTTTCTTGAGAACTGATAACTCTGATACCCTGAATGGGTTAAAATCTCAACAATTTATGTTTTAAAATACGGTTTTTTTGATCCTATTTCTTCATCCTTTTTCGAACTTTTTTGGAGAACTGCTTTACAGCTTCAATTATACGTAGATACTAGTAAAAATGACAAAACAATTCCAAAAATTAAATCTAAAGTTTTAAAAAATTCTTTAGCGATCTTCAAATCTTTCCAGTCAAACTTCCACATAATTAATGAAATTATTATCACGCCCAATGAACAGATTATAATTTTGAAACTTGCTATTTTGAGAATTATCTCTGAGTAACTTTGGTTTATATTGAGCAATCTTTCTCTATTGTCTCTCACTTTTTTGTATTTGTAAGCCATGAGACATATTCCAAAAATTAAATCTAAAGTTTTAAAAAATTCTTTAGCGATCTTCAAAGCTTTCCAGTCAAACTTCAACATAATTAATGAAATTATTATCACGACCAATGAAAGTACTAGAATTATAAAATATGCGTTTTTGACATTTATCCATGAGTTTCTTTGGTTTCTATTGGGTAATCTTTCTCTATTGTGTCTATATTTTTTGTAGTCTAACCAAATGAGACACATTCCAGAAATCAAGTAAATAGTTTTTGCTACTTCTCTGAAGATTTTTATTAATAGTTCGTTGTTCCATATGGTCATGTAAGAAAATATGATCCAAAATAAAGCCGACACTATGATGATGAATTGAAGAAACTTATACTTTAATTCATAAGCATTCCTTTGTTCATTGATATTATCATCATTTCCATCTCTATTATTATGTTCTGAACCAGGACCCGTTGCAGCACTCCTTTGTTCATTGATATTATCATCATTTCCATCTCTATTATTTAGTTCTGAACTAGAACCCGTTGCAGCATTCCTTTGTTCATTGATATTATCATCATTTCCATCTCTATTATTTAGTTCTGAACCAGGACCCGTTGCAGCACTCCTTTGTTCATTGATATTATCATCATTTCCATCTCTATTATTTAGTTCTGAACTAGAACCCGTTGCAGCATTCCTTTGTTCAATTTCCTCGTGTGGTTCAATTTCCTCGTGTGGTTCATTTTCCTCGTGTGGTTCATTTTCACTTCCGTTGTTGGAGTTCATTTGAAGAATTAAGTCAGTTGAAATATGAAAAACAAAAGTGTTATATATTTTGCAACATCACAGAAAAATAAACCTTCAATACTTTAGTGGGTTAAAAAATAGAAAATTGTTTTATATTTTGCAACATCACAGAAAAATAAATTTTCAATACTTTAGTGGGTTAAAAATAGAAAATTAAGAAATGTTTTTGTTCTTTTTAATAATTTCTTAATTCCTAATACAAAGGATTACTGGTTCAACACCGGCAGTCATTTCTAAAAGGTGATATTAAAGTCTGCGAAATGATTCCTTTTCATGTACATATTCAAGTATTGAAGTAGCACATATGCAAATTGGAAGTTTGGGGACATAAAAAAATCATTGAATTTGATCATCGGATTATATTATACGGTATTAGCAGATGCTTCCTCGAAGATCTAAAAATTCTAAACAAAGAGGCACATATAATAAATCCCTTAGTATATTTCAATTCATTTGCTGGTTACCTAATTATTTAGTACTATAAGTTGTGTTTTCTTTGGATCATATGCAGTACTTTTTGGGTTTTTTTTTTTTGTATTTATTAATGGATAATGGATTGGTTCCTTTTAGACTACAACCCAACTGTCAACACATCGTTATAAAGTTGGTTAAATATATTTCAGCTATCTCTTTTTCAAAATGATTTATGATGCTACAAGTTTTTTCATACTATTCAGCGAATTGATTATGTCAATATTTTATATGATTACAATTCGTCTCTGTATTTATAACTCCATCTAAAAAGATACAAATCAATAATTAATAGTCAGATTTTTATCTGTATCGTCCGTAATCAATAGAAAATAAATAATTGCTTGATCAACATAAACGAACATATCTTTTTCCATTTATTCTATCAGGTGCCAAGGTATCAATTGCATTATTACTTGGAACTTATCTTTCAAAGTTGATAATCATTGCTAAAATTTATTATTAATGGATAAAGAAACAACAGGTATTGGAAAGCAATGCTTTATTTCCCTTCAATCCAATTATAATCGATGGTATTTTACTTTTGTTTTTCTTTTAATAAGAGTTATTGGTTTGTCCTAAAGTTAAGTCCAACATTGGAACTAAATCCAGAACCCGGTTATGTGACTGTTCCCACCATCTGAAACCTCTAGTAAGATAATGATTTGAGCAGTAATATATTTAGTGATAACAACAAGATTCACATCTAGTATCTTGTATTTGGAAGTGCCCTACTAGTGCAACAAAGATATTGTAGAAATATTTGACATATTTTTGCAATCTAGTGTAAACTCTGAGAACGGAATTCACCAAATACCAATTATTCTGATACAGAGTCAGTGGCCGCTTTCGTTTTGCCAAAATTAATTAATCTAATATCTCCAAATTCAATTTATTTAATTGTATATTGTATAGTTATAGAGAATTAACTTTAGTGTGTACATGATTTCATATATTTCTAAGTGATTTACTAATAAAAGGGAAGATTATGATGGCCAATATTTGTGAAGCAATTTATTCTTCTCGTTGCAAGTGAATAGACAAAGGGCATCATACGTGGCCGGGAATGCATTAGATTTATTGTGTGACAGTTTTGTGATGCTGCTAACTAATATAAGACATTATCAGAGCAGTTCAATTAATAATAAGGGATATGGTTTCTCCAGGCAAACTTTAACATCCACAACGCCTAATATTCAGTTCTAATGCTCAGGGTTAACTGATTTCCTTTAGACTTGTACCTACGTAGAAGGAACCTTCTTGCTAGTCCCTTCTTGTTGTCAATCGTCCTCCGCATATGATGCCTCCAGAATATATAATTGTATATAAAAGCATGTCACATGATAATCCTTAAATGTAAGCTTAAATGAATCGAATTGGTTAGATGGTCGTGAGATTGTCCAAATCTCATTAATGGGTTACTATTTTCATAAAGAATATTCCTTGATAATCATCTGTGGTACTTCTGCCATTTTGGAATTTCTACCTTTATGTATAGTATATTTATAAATACACGACTTTGCTTCCTTCTTCTCGGTAGTTTTACAAGATCAGATTATATATATATCTATAGACACGATGATTAATTAAACAATGTATTCAACGGAAATTCATCGAATAAATCATAGTATACAGAATTGTCATTAGTTGGTACACTATTATTACTTGGTGGTTGATTAGTATTACATGTAATATTAAATTGTTGTGTTTGTAATGGATATCCAAATAATCCATTAATTTGTTGCGCTGTATTGTGATTGCCGCTACAAAATTGTGAATTATTCATATTATTATTATTAGTATTATTTGGATGTAATTGATCATGTAACCGAGTTGAATTATTATTATTTGTCGTCATCATCGGTGGATAATGAATACTAGCCGCACCATTAAATCCATCATTTTGATTAAATGTTTTAGAATTTAACATTTGTAACCATATAGAATCAATTTCTGGTCCATTATCAAAAGTTAAATCCTCGAATTGGGTTGAATATAATGCCGCATTTCCAGAAGAATCAACACTAAGTGGAGTAAATACTTCATCACTGATATTCATCGATGGACTAACCTCACTGGTTAAATTTTTAGGTTTTATGAGATGTTGCTGTTGATGCTTGTTCTTCTGTGATGTTATTATTATCCTTGTTCTGTGTTGAGGGAAATGTTGCTGGTACTTGAGGAACTGCGAGATTGTGATTGTGACTGTTGTTGTGACTGTTGTTGTGATTGAGATTGAGATTGATTTTTCTTGGTTTTGGGAGCTCTCTTTCTTTTGTTTTCCTTGAATAAAGTGGTAACATTAACAGTATCAGTGGAATGATTTATAAAAGTTTGAATTTTCTCTAAAGCACGATCAGTTAAATCCGCCAATTCAGTAAGTTGTTCTTCACTAGGACGTATGAATTGTAAATTTTGTTCCACATTCATCTTGTAAAATTTTGGAGATGTAACAACTTTTAAAAAATAATTTCTCAGTTTAATCGATATCCAAGCAAAATAATATCTACTACTTAAAATTGAACATCCTGATAAACAAACTCTAACTGTTTTCTCCATTCCAATAATAAATCGACCAGTAGAATCAAAAAGCTTTCTATATTTGGGATCAGTAGAATGTTTACGACTATGGTCTGAATCTTCCAACATTTTCATTTGAGAAAAATTAGCTCTCGTTAGTGAACTTAAACAAACATCTGTAAGTCTTACCAAAAACAATATAATACTAGGGATATGTAAATCAGCTGCTTCACCAAATAATTCTTGACTTTTAGTGATTAAAGTAAACACATAGGGTAACATGTCAATAAGCTAAGGATATTATTTTCTTTAAATAAAAAAGGCCAATTTGCTATTAGTTAATTCATAAATATTGAATAAATGACAGTATAATAACATTAATAATGAATTCATTTTAAATAATACTCAATTTTAATGATTTTATTGGTATATGAACTCTTTTCTTTCAAATTATAAACATAATCACTAACTTTACCCATTAATTTTGAAACTGCTGTTTCTAAACAATTTAAATGGCCAGTTAATTCTGAAATTTTCACTTTTTCACCAATTTTATTACACAACACCACCATATCTTTAACAGGACCTCTAATTAATGATGAAATAAACGCAAATATCGAAAGTGATGCCTTTTCAACTTCTAAATCTCGACAATTTGAATTCTCTTCCGTGAAAAATGGTCTTTTGGTATCATATGAATCAGGATTAATAAATAGTGGAGTTCCATAAGTGTGTGCTTGAGTAAATTCCTGCATCAATTGATAGTACCATACTTTTCTGTAGAGGTTTTTAATTTTTTCATCTGTTTCAGTAGGCAGTTTATCAGGATCTCTATTCAAACCCAAGATATAACACATTGAGACTAAATTTCCATGTTGAGTCAAGGCATCACCTCCTTCTAAACCATCACCTTCCTCCGGTGCATAAACTCGATATGAACGTAAATAAATACCTAATTGTAATAATGGGAAATTAATTCTTCCTAATCTTTGTAAATGAATAAAACAAGCTTGAGCAATTTCAACAACATGAGTATTAACCGCATTAAGAATTAAGTATTTTCGTTCTTCTTCTTCAGGTGTAAGATTTTTCTTGGTAAGTATTTGTTCATTGTAAAACCCTCGATTATGAAATAATGATAAATACAGTAATCGACAAATCACAAATAAAATCCCCACATGAGCAATATCGACTCTATTTTCAATTTTAACTTCTGGTTTAACATCATCATAAGACTCTTTACCAATAAGCTTTTCTGTTTGTTCTCGAAAATCATCTTCAATAACATACGGAATAATGGGATATAATAAACTAAAAAATCGTTGAATCAATAACCAGATAACTTTCTTTGGTGGCATGACATTTTGTATTTGTTCAATCAAACTCGATTCTCTATCGTGATTACCTCCTAAAATACTCAATCCCATGGCAAAAGTAGTTAAATTAACTGGAGAAGTTGGAATTTTAGCTTTAATAGTTTTATTCAATTTATCATCTTCAGATAATTCAATTTTTTCTTCAAATGTAGATTCAAAACTTCGATCTAAATGTAACATTGATTTAACTCGTTCATCATTAGGTAAGATTAATTTCTTTAATGGACCAGATATTAATCCTGCATCTACTTTCTTTTCATTTTCTTTTTGGGTTTCTAACGATGCAAAACAACGTAAAGATCGACTTGTAGTACTATTTCTAATAGAATATGTAGATGATAATGGTGACATAGTACCACGATTATATCTTCCTAAAACTTTAGGAATATTAGCATAAAAATCAACAGCATCATCAGGAGAATTATATGGATTTATTCCAATAAGATATTCATTACTAGAACTTAATCTTGATAAATGGAGTGTTGATGTCACTGTAGAGTTAATCATATCAAAAGTGTTTGAATTATCTGAGGCAACTTTTCTACGGGAATGAAACCCGGTCTTAATTCATCATGATCTGAAAATACAACATTGCAAGAATTGTTAATTGACCTGTTGTAAACAAATCATCATTATTATCATAATTTGATTCTGGTTGTACAGATGTTATAGACTTTGGTGGATGCGTACTGGAGGACGACTGTTTGTTATTTGGAATAGATGATAAATTCTCATAATACTTTAGTTTTGATTGCAATTCTTCTAATACTGATTTTTGAATCAATACACAAACATCATTTTTAGATTCCACTGGCGTAGTCTTTTGGGAATGGGTTGATGAAACCGGTAAACTGTCTGAGA
>WWPN01000016.1:0-22905 GCA_013177575.1 Candida sojae | reverse complement strand
GATATATTTGTTTAAATATGACTACTTTGGATGATATTACAAGAAATCAAAGAAAAAGATATAATCGTTGGATTGAAGCTAAACAAAATCCTAAATCTTCATCATCATGGTTAAATGGGAAAGCTGAACCAAGAAAGAATTAGGTAAAAGATATGTTAATATTAAACTAAATGATTCTCGAGTAGTAATTACTTATTATATTGATTCAAATCCATTTAATATGGGGATAAAGAAAAATTGGATAAATTTAATATTTAATGGAAATAGAAATCATGGACTTGATGAACTGAGTTATACAACATCTAAGTTGATTTATTCTATTATGATATTATTAATTCCATTTATTGATATTCCATTATGTTTTAAAAATATCAAACCATTTAGATATGATTTAGAACAAGGAATTAATGATTCAGAACAATTATTATTGATTTATAATACTTATTCAAGTAAAGTTAATGATGAATTTCTTGAAATGATAGACAATAAAATAACAAATGGAGAGTTTACAATCCCTATATATTTACAAAAACCATCATAAAAAAAAAGAACACTAAATATGTAATTATAAATATATAACGAACATTTTTTTTGCATTCATTTATTTTTTTTTTGTAAGATGTTGCAGATGGAATGCCAAAGTAGAAAAAAAAAATTCATCACCAAAAAAAATAACATCTATTACTCTTCTTCTTCCCATCAAATCAGCATTAGTAATATAATTAAATCATGGATTTTATTGGAGAAATTATAGAACATGAAACAGAAGTTCCTCAGGAATCTTTCCCAATGGTTAATCAAACAGGATTTCCCGAACCTGGTAAATTAAAATCAAAGAAAATATCACGATGGAAACAAAAACAACAACAACAACAAAGGAATCAGAACAACAGGAGCAACAACAAGTACAACAGAAAGAAGTTCATTATGAAACAGAAGCTGAAAAATTCATAAAGAAAATGTTGAAAGAATGAGTAAAATGACAGAAGATGAAATTCTACAAGAACGTGAAGAATTACTTCGTGGATTAAATCCCAAATTAATTGAAAGTTTAATTAATAAATCTAAAAAAAGAGAACATGGAAATCATAATCATGAACACGGCCATAACCATGACCATGGTCATGATCATCATGAACATGCAGAAGGTTATAATGGTTGGATAGGATCAATGAAGACAGAAAATGGATTAACTGATTTATCACAACTTGATAAAGAAGATGTTGATCGTGCCTTGGGAATAACTTCAAATGATTTGGATGAAGATATTAGAGATAGAAAAGTTAAATTTGATGATAATGTTAAAACTGTAAATTACGAAGATTTAAATGATGATGATAAAATAGAATTGGATCCTAATGGATGGGAAGATGTTGATGATATTAATGAATTAATACCTAATGTTAATAATATAGCACCAGAAGGTTATCAACTTAATAATAATGAAGAAGAAGGAGAAGAAGAAGGAATAGAGGAAGGTCATACTGTTCATTTTACTAAACCAAAACAAGATGATTTAGATTTAAATGATCCTGATTTTTTTGATAAATTACATGAAAAATATTATCCTGATTTACCTAAAGAAACTGATAAATTATCATGGATGACCCAGCCAATGCCAAAACTTACATCAACTACATATGAATCAATATCAGATATGAGATTTGATTTTAAAGGAGATTTAGTTGAATTAAATCTTGAAGAAAAAGAAGAAGAAACGAAATCAGATAAAGAAATACCTACATATTTTGGATTACATCATCATTCAGAAAATCCTCATATGGTAGGGTATACATTAACTGAATTGGCTCATTTATCAAGATCAACATTAGCTGCACAAAGATGTATAAGTATTCAAACATTAGGAAGAATCTTGCATAAATTAGGATTACATAAATATAGCATAATTCCAATTTCACAAGATGATGATGATGATAATGATAATGAAGAATTAAAACAAATGGTGAATAGTTTTGAAAATATGATGTGGGATTTAATTGATGAATTACGTATAATTGAAACTTTAACTGATGCTGCTGATGATAAAATAACTAAAAATTTATCGGTTAGAAATTATGCAATTGAAGCATTATGGTTATATAAATCAGGTGGTGGAAGATCTAAACAAAAATCCAAAAATGAAATTGATTTAATTACTGAAGCTGTTCAAAAAATAAGTTAAAGTTAATAACTTTAAAATTGTATACATATAGCTTAGTTTCTGTTCGTTGAATGAATATCAATTAAAATTAATATTCAAGAACCAGAAAGACAAACTAATATAGAGTCATATAAAATCCACCCCAAAAATGTCAAATCCTCTTCCTTCCTTCAAATTTTTTTTACCAAATATGAACGACTAGATAGTTTAATGAATAAAAAGGATAAATAACCTTATAAAAACAATTCCCCAAACTCAGAACGAGAAAGGAAATAATTCAAAGTATTACCTAATCATATAAACCATCATCAACATCATTCAATCGGGATCCAAAAAGTTGCAAAATGAAGAAAAAGATTTCAGAAAACTTTTCCTTTCACACTTTGAAATTACAAAAACTGTAAATTCATTAGTATTAAAAGATAAAAGTAACTTAAGCTATTCTTCATGCAAATGATAATTTCAATAGAATAACTGAGTATCAATTCATCAATCAAATTCAAAAAAAAAAAATGTCAACATCTTCAGAACAAAGAGGACTGTCTCTTTTTGGCAACGATTTCCAAATTTCAATTCTTAATTCCATATATATGAAAATAACCAATCCAATTTAGATCAAAATTAAAGGAAGGAAAACAACAAGGAAAACAAATGAAGGATGTGATCTTATAAATAAACTGACCCAAAACTATGATGTATTTTTATTTTTTGATTTTCGCATATTGACACATTACACCGATGGTTCAATTAAATGATAAGTAATAAAATACTTGTATCGGGCAACTTAAGTTTATGCGGTGATATTGAGAAATAACGATGCAAGGAAATTAAAAAAAATAAACAAATTATATATATTTGACTTTGGTCGATAAAAACAAATTAAACGTTGATGAAAGTGAAATCAAGAAGAAAGAATAAAAAAAAGTGATGAAGTTTTTTGAAAAAATTTCATCTCCATCTTCTTCCATCTCTCTCTCTTCTCTCTTCTCTCTCTTTCTCTAATTCACATATACATCACGTGACACACTAATCTGGTTTAGTGAAATCATTAAAGTATCTTGGATTAAGAAGTTGTGGCACCATAATCATTGGTTCTATTATTATGACCATCCCCTCCAAGAGCAGCATAAGTAGCTCTATATGGATAAACCAGGATAATATAATAAGAATGTAATAAACCAGGGAAAAATCCTAAGATACATAACAAGATATTAATCCAAAAATCAGCTGAAAAGAATCCTCTTTTGATTAAAACAGGAATTGGTGGAACTATAAATTGTTGTTAGTATAAGAATGAAAAAATCATTATAATTTGGAATAATACAAAAAAAAACCACCCATGACAACCGATGGGGGAGGGCAAGGTTCAAGGATTGGTTGATACATACGAAAGAACCCCACGAATACAAGAAACCAATCATGACCATCCATTGTTGTTAGAAAGTTATTTAAAGTAAAAAGGCAAATGATAACTAGAAGAAGATCAAAAAGGAATAAAAAGTTATCTCGAATTAAAACAAAATTTTTGGGGTTTTTCTCTCCCCCTTGTTAATATGGAATACGAAATTGTTGGTAGCAATTTAACCAAATGGGGTTCTTATTATCTCATGACCAAATGTCGTGTGTCGTGTTTACAATATCCTGTGCGACATTTATGGATTTTTTTTTTTTTGGCAAACGGAAAATCCCGAAAGGCCAAAAAAAATAAAAAATCCACAGATATCTTGCATGGTTGTAAGACAACCTCTAACTATTGACCAAAACAATGAAACTTGATTTATATATAATTGTTAGTTATTTGTTATGTCTAACGTCGGCTGTATTGGTGGATGAGGCATTTGGTTCGCGTGAAGCCGTGAATTATTTATATGGTGGAGATTTAAAGAATTTCCACTTGTTGAAAAATAATATTCTTGTGGTTACCAATTCATTGGATCAATTATTAGGAATTGATATAATTAATGATGATTCAATTGTATGGAAAATAGAATTAAATGGTTTAAAAAAAAATAAATTGGTTGCCACTGATTCAAAAGTATTTGTATATGGATCATCTCATGAAATTTATCAAGTTGATTTCAATGGAGATTTAAGAATTATTGATGCTGGGTCAATACCTACGAAATTATATGGTACCAAAAATGGAATTTTGATTATTGATTCGGAAAATAATTTGAAATATTTTGATAATGAGAAATTTATACCAATTCAATCAGAGGTATCATTTATTCGTGTTGATCAAGTTTTTGGTAATACTTATGTTATTATTAATGATAAAAAATTAGTCAAATTGTCCAAATCAGGAAAAATATTATATTCAATTGATTTAGCCGTGGATCTATTAAAGAATTTAAATCGGGGATTATATTAACAGAAAATGATCAAATCTTTAAATTCAATGAATATGGTAAAGCATTTAAGAGAATTGAAAATGATTCATTTAAGAATTTGGTGATTATTGATGGAAATACTTTATATTCCACTTTAACTGATGCTTTACAATTGATTAGAATTAAGGATAAAGCTGCTACTTTAGTTGATGTCATTAAAGTTAAAGCAAACTCAAAAATTGAATTGTTCTCTACTCCATTGAATGAATTTATTGGTATTTCCCATGGTAATATCAATGATTATTATGATTTAACTGATTTCCTTGAAACAAAAGATTCCAAGAGTATTAAACATTTTATATTCAAATTAACTGAAGATTTCCCATTGAATTTTATTACTACTACCAATAATCAATTGAATCTTTTATCCATTAATACCAATTTATATGGTGAGTTGTTAAATTTGGCTGATGGTTTGAAAGTTAAGTATATTACTCCAAAATATCATCAATATTCATCCAAACTGAACAAGTATATTATTATTGATGAACCTCAATCAGAATTGGCTAAAAATGAGTATGAAGTGATTTTACATGAATCAGATAGTAATTTCATTTTAACAAATTGGTTTCATAGAGTTGTTAGACATTTAAGTGAATTGGGTAAATTTATTACTAGTCTTGATTATAAAAATTTATTTAGTTCATCAGTTGAAACCATGCAATTTGTCAAATTAGTTATTTTCTATGACGAGGAGTATCATAAATTGGTGTCTATAAAATCAAACAATTTTGACGTTGCTTGGGAATTACCAATTAACAAAAATGGGGATTTTATTACTTTGGAACAAACAGGGGATGAAGAAATCACCGTGGTGTTTAAATCATCGATTGTTAAAATTAACTCTAGAAATGGTACTATAATTGAACAGAAACCAAATGATGGCGGATACACTGATGTTTTTAAAGTTCAAGATGCTTTGGCTCTCGAAAATAACCATGGATTTACATTAGAAGGTAATATCACTAGTAATGCATATTTCAGAAAAATTGTTAATAATGATGAATTGGTTGGGTATGTTATCCCTGTGGGATCAACAAAATCTTCACAAACCTGGTCATTTAAATTTGATGGTCAAATTATTACATGGGCAAATATTCCAGTTGATTCTACTACATCATCATTAGGTATACCTTTGGCTAATAAGTCGGTTTTGTACAAATATTTGAATCCAAACACTATTTCCGTATTGACATTAAAAGATGGTATTTTGAAATTCTACTTGATTGATGGGGTAAGTGGTAATTTGTTATACAGTCAAGCTCATAGCTCAACCGAAGTGATTGATGTGAACTCAATTAATCTTGTGATGGATGATAATTGGATAATTTATTCCTATTTTACTACCCAACCAAGATTAGAACAAAGAATTAATGTTGTTGATTTGTTTGATTCCGAATATTCATCTTCTTCTGCTAAGAGTTCTATCAATGTGGCTAAATTTTCTTCTAAATCATTTATCTATCCTGAACGTATTTTAAATTTACAAAATACTCGATCAGTTTATGGTATTACTTTAAAATCGATTGTTGCATTAACTGAACTGGGTAACTTGATTGAAATTCCTAAATTTATTTTGAATAGTAGAAGACCTGAAAGTGATTATAATAAAGAAGAATATGCTAATGATTTTAATATGGTTCCTTATGATCCAATTATTGCAAAGACAAATTTCCAAGTATTGAATCATAAATATCAATTGAAAAACAATGGGGAAATATTAATAAAACCAACATTATTTGAATCAACTTCAGTTATTTGTTTCTTTAATAATGAAAATCAATTCTGTGGATTAATTCAACCTTCAAATTCATTTGATTTATTAAGTCAAGGTTTTGATAAAGTTAAATTATTGATTACAATTGGTATTTTATTTATTGGTTTTATTCTTTCGAAACCATTTGTTTTTAAGAAAAAACTTAATGCACAATGGTTAGATCGTAAATAGATACGTAGATAGATATATATATAAGTCTGTGTGTATATTATATACTTCTATAAAATAGATTCATTAGTTTTCATATAATTCGCAATGCTTTGGTTCATTGATGATAAAACATTTGAGCATGATGATGATGATGATGATGATAATATTGGATTAGTTTGATGTTGATTTTCATAAATTAACCAAATTAATTCATAATTTAAACTACCAACAAGATAATTCTTCATTCTACTAATTAAAAAAAATGAATTTTGTTTAGAAATAATGAATAAATTATCCAATTTATTAAATTTTTCAACAATTTTTGAAATTTTAAAATTTAAAAAACCCCAATTTTTATCATTTAATAAAAATTTATAAATTTTATTAAATCCAATTTTAATTAATTGATAATCTTCTAATTTTTCAAGTAACGGAGATTTAAAAATTCTTAATAATACCAACATAGTTAATTCAATTGGAAATTTATAAAAAATTGGCAATTGTTGACATAATTTCTTACCATTTATACTAGTTTCAATTAAATTTATAATTTCAAAACAAACATTCAATAATTTATATAAATAAATTTTATATTCTTGTAATGAAATATCAAATTTAGCCATGGCATTAATGAATAATTGTAATTTTGAATAATAAATGGAAATTTTAATAAGATTTATATTGATTAAATCATCTTCATGATCATCAAATCGTGAATTGAAATTTTTTTCTAAATCATTAATTATTGTTTCAAACATGTTAAAATTGATAAATTTTGAAGTATTAACTTGATTATTCAGCATTGTAATAGCTTCATTAGAATTATTAATCAAATTATTAAGATTTTCATTTAGTTTGGATTGAATTATAGATATTTTCAACATTGAATTAATAAATTTATCAGCTTGACTAAATTGTAAATCATTCTTGAAAAAATCAATATTTGAAGATTTATTAATTATATAATCTTGAGTAAATCCATTATAATTATTATTTGAAATTCCTAAATTTATCATCCAATAATTTGAAATTATATTAACAAATTTATAAATTCTTTCTCTAATTAAATTATTCAAATTAATTTCTCGAGATATATTCATTTTTGTCTTGTGACTAAATTCCTCAATAAATTCCAATTTATGTAATCCAAATTGATAAGCTAAAGATTTCATAGTTGATATAAATTTAATAGATAAATTATCTTCAATGTTATTTTTATAATTTGGTAATGGCCATGTAGTTAAAATCAACAATGATGAAATCACATAAACTGATCTAGGTGTATTCAACCAACATTTTTTAACCACTAAATACTTGATATGTTCTGATAAATCATGATATTGTTTATATCCATCTTTTTTATTCAAAAATGAAGTCAAAATTATACTCCAAAATAATAATTCATTTTCTTTATAAAATTCCACAAGATCCAAACTACTGAAAAATTCATCTGGGAAAATTGGTAAATAATGATTGAAGTTTGTTTCATAATTAGAAAATAAAAGTATAGCTTGTTTATGTGTCAATATAACTGGATCATGTTGCTTGTTACATTGAATGGTGAATTTAGAATCACTATGAGGTAGGGTATATTCAATATCAAATGAACTTGGTTCAGGAGTCGTTGCCGGAGTAGATAAACATGATTGTATTTCTGCTACTGGTGGTGTTAGTACATCATTATCACTCTTGTGGTCATACTCTTCTTCTTCACTGTGTTCTGCTTCTACTTCTTCTTCTCCATAATCCTCTTCTTCTTCTTCTTCTTCTTCTTCTTCGTAGCCGTCGTGTATGTATTCATCGTCATCATGATAGTGACTGTTGTTGTTGCTGTAAATAGTATTGTCTAGTAGTGTTGGTACTGATGTACTAACATGTTCTATCAGTTTACCACCTTTTATTAATAAATTTATTATTTCATTTCTTCTAGTTATCACACTATTTAAAACTTCCTTTAAATCTTTTACTTCATATGATAATTTTTCGATTACATCCAAAGATTTTGTTCTTCCACCAGTTTTAGTAATAGTCTCTAGTGTACAATCTAGATTCTTCTTAAAACAATGTGAACATGGTGCTGGATTTGTTTCTAGGGCATCACATTTAGTCTTGTGTTGTCGACATCTAGTACATGTTTTTAGTATTTTCCCACCTTTTGGAGGTTTTGGTATGATTAACTTTAGACGATTCTTTGTAGGAAAAGCTGCCATGATCATAATGTGTATATCTTGATATAAATTGTAAGATTAATAAAAGTGAAAAAAACTGTCAAACTTAAATTAAAAATTAAAAAGAGTTTAAAAAATTTCAATTACTGGTATGAAAATATTTACAGTAGCAAGATTTTTTGATCGGATATCTGACCTAAATAAATAAAATTTGGTGAGGAAGGTTTATGTCCTGCATATTCAATTGCTGTGCGTGTACCTTGAAATTAAAAAAAAAAAAAAGTAAATTTGTGTGGTGTGATTGTAAATTTATTGGTAATCATTATTCTCTCGCATTTGATTGGTCAGGTGACTTGAAACCGAATCTCGCACTTTGACCGAACTTCGATTTTTGCACCCAACTTTTTTTTTTTTAACTCCTTTCTATTTTGGGGTTTGTATATTCTATATTTATTTCAATATCAATGATAATTCTATCCAATCTGATGTGGCTTATTTCATGATTATTTCAAGTTTCAAAATCAGATAATAGGTTTGATTTTACACAATGTTTTGACATGCATTTGAAAAGACCACTGATGTTTGTAAATACTATCCTAACTATCAACTGTGATATTATTAATGATAATAACTTATTGGATTTCATAATTAAATATGAAACGTGTTTCTGTATAGCCTTGTTCTAAAAGAAATATTACCCTTGTCTTGACCCCACTTCTTGATTGACCGATAAGTTTCAAAGGATGAAGTTTTTCTTGGGTCTTTTACTGAGATTTCGAAAGATAAAAACAAAATTGAAGATAATGATACGATATTTCGACGCAAGCAAATCGTTCCTTAAACTCTAGTAATGGAAATATCCCATCGTCGAATCAAATTGTGCCTTACTTCCTTCTCCGTGTTTCTAAGCGAGCAATGTAAAAAGCTAGTTTGAACAATGCGCAGGATATTCCCGACCTTGGGTTTCCCAAGTTCTTTTTTTTTTTCTATTTATTATTTTTAAACTTTTTCCGATTTTAGAGAAATTCTGTTTCAGATAAGCAAAGCTTGCCATAGCCAATGATGACAGGTCCGAAATAATCACACTCTATTTGGGGCGGCTTGTGCCACAATGTGGATACTTCCACGAAAAAGGGCAAAAATCTGGAATCTGTACCACATTATCAGTTTGTGAACACGTTTTCGCAATGTGACGCCCGAGAAGGACGAGGAAATAATCATTTCTGTAAATTGTCCAATTAAACTTGCAGGAAGTTTAATTTTTTATTAGATAGCTTATTGTCCGAGTGGTTCTTTTGTTATAGATTGAGGGAATCATCTATTCGTAATTTTTTGAAACATTTTAATCATCGTTTACAGTATACCGCGACTCGTCATTTTTGAAATGTCACGTGAAATACAGTATATCACCGAATCTCTGTCAGGAATAATTACGAAGGGGAAAAAAAAATAAAAATTTATCCCCATGCATCACCATTGGTATAGATACCAGGTATCAACATTTAACCATGATTAGTCGAGAAGCAACTCCAACAAATGGATCTGAATCTGATATACAAAGGGAATCACCACAACCACAGTCATCTAGACTGACTACCCCGGCAAAACAATTAAACCAATCAGAGTTGAAATTACTTCATTACTATAATCTATCTCATGCTGCAGCAGGTACTCCAGTAGGGAAAATCTATTCATCTCTATTTCAAAAAGAACAGAGGCAAAGTAAGTATTCATTTCCACCAGTACTATCACAAAAGTTTTGCTTGGAATGTGGGGATTTACTCATTCCCGGAATATCAGTGTCAATACTATTGGTAGATAGCGAACCAAAAGATGGGGATAATAAGGTACTTGATAAAAGACTAAGGTTTAGTTGTTTATCATGTCAAAATAATCAATTTGAAGAAGATATAATTGCTGAAAAAGAAGTAGTGAAACCAATTGTACAAGAAAATGTTAATCCCGTGGAGAAACCAGTGAATTCTAAAGCAAAAGAAAGAACAAAAAAGAGAAAAATGAATAATAATTTAAGTAATTTATTGCATGAAAAGAAGAAACAAAAGGAAGAACAGACAAAGTTGAATTCTTTGAATTTAATGGAATTTTTAAAATAAGAAGAAAGGTATATCAGCATTATAGAGAGTTATAGATTTAAAAGACAAAGAAATATAAGAATATCAAACTATGTGAAGTCCATAACTCAAGCCCAGATTTGTAATTGTTCATAGAAATCTACTCTCTTGTGTTCGGCATTGCCAATTTGTTGACAAGCGTAGTAACGAATTTCATCAACCATAACTGGATGACCACAAGTGACAAATGCAACTGATCCATTGGATTCCTTAACTTCATCGGCAACAATGCTTTCAATAGATGGACGTCCTTCTTTAAACTTAATGTGGGATAATCTTGACTTTATAGATTCACTTCCAGCTTCACTATCCTTGGATTCAATCTTCTTGTCTTCCGAATTGACATCAGAACTTGAAATCTCTGGTCTGGTCACATACAATGTGGTTTGGATATTGGTGTTTTTCAACGCTTCAAGTTCTTCATGGAACCAAGCCAATGATGAGTAGTCTCTAATAACCCAGTACAATTTCAATACCTTCTTCGATTCGGCTGGTAATCTTCTAGCATTATCTATGACTTCAGAGTAAATACCTGGAATACCATTACCACCAGCAATAAAAACAGCAGAGTCAGCGTATTTAGCTGGGGTCGCTTCACCATATGGACCTTCGACAGCAACTGTCATACGTGTGGTTTGGTCAGGTTGTTTAGCTAACAATTGGTACAAACTATGTGTAACACCTCCTTTAACCTTACAGTACAAGACAATATTCTTGTCATCTGGGGTATCAACAAATGTAAATGGATGAGATTGCCAGAAGTAAGTTGGCTTAATAAAATGAATGAATGCATGACCACCAGGAATTGATTTCCAGTAACTTGGTTTAGGAATAACAACCTTTAATGTATCATTAGATAATAAACTAACTTGAGCTTTGGGGAAACCAAATACAAATAATCTTGCAATTCTAACAACTCTATCAAAACACCAAACAGCAACAGCTGGATAGACAAACCACACATATCCCAAAATATCAACATGAATCCACGTACCGGCAACGAATAAAATAGCCATAGCTATGTGAATCAATAAAAGATTTCATACCAACGTCTTCTAAAGAAAAGCATTGCTTGAACCAAAATAATTCCTCCAGCAACGGTAGCAATAATACCCCAGTAAAAATACTCTTCAGCTGCTTCAGCAGCATAACGACCTTTCAAGAGAATAGTAAACCCAACAGCATGGATAACAACTAAGACAAACATCACTCTAGCAATATGACGATGGTATGTCATAAAAGTAGCATAGTTAATACCAGTCAACCATTGCAAAAAATTATTTCTACCACCAAGAAGAATGATAAGAGGAACCAACATGGTAGCAATAATACCAATTCTATCAGAAACATATCTCAATTGAGCTTTGTACTTTCCAGCAAAAACAGGATCATTTTGAACATACTCGGTATTGATGGCATTAATAAGAACAATAAAGGCATAAAAAAGTCCAATGGCAATGGATTCAAATCTAGAAGGGATTAAATAATCAAAATTTTAAAACAATTTTGTTCTTGAGCTTTCTTCTTTCTAAAAGTAGCTGGCATAGAAACATATTTTCTCCAAACATTGACTGGGCCATAGGTTAATTTTTTGGTAAGACCTGGGAATAAGAATTTACTCCAATGAGAAACACCACAAATGATGAAAATTAATAACCAATAACCTAAAGCAGATGCTGAATAGTATAATGAGTCATCATAGTTTCCCAAGAATTGATCATATGCTTCTTTAAATAAATCCATTTTTGCAGTTGAGAACCTAATAGGAACACTTACTGGCACTGACTTGTTAAATCCAATAATTTCACTTGTGTATTTGGCATTCTCAAGGTAATATTGGTATGATTCTTCATACCAATCTTCAGCAACTGTAACATTACCATATTTATGACAATATTCCACTAAAAAATTAATATTTGAAGTATCATTTCTATTATCATAAGCAAGACAACCAGCAAAAGTACCTAAAGAATTCTTGTTGCCACAGTAACAACTATACCCCAGTTTCTCACAGAAAGTTGCGGATTTTCTTATTTGTAGATTACAAGCATAGAATCCCAAAACTGAACCATACGTAGTATATGGTGCACCTTTTCCTTCTGCTGAGACAACAGCAGCAAACAAAGTAGTCGCTAAGTAGTAGAAGTAGATAAGTTTCATTGGCTTTTAAGCTGGTGGCTGAGATCTGTCGATTGTTGCAAAATTATATATTTCCAACAGCAGGGAATAATATTCCTATTTATAGTGAGGTAAAACAAATCGATCATAATATATATGGAAATTACAGATGGCCAATTAAACAGCTTTAAGTTTTGTTTTACTTTGAAATTGCTTAAAATTACCCAATCAATGGTCTGAGGTATGAAAGTGTACACATATAATTTGTTTTTAGTTTTGTGGTCTTATTGTTTTCATACTTTGCACCATTTTTATCTAATTGATCAGTGGACTTTAAACTAGAAATGAATAATACATACAAATACAAATTACAAAAAGAAAACTATTCTGCTAAAGCATTGCCATTGTTATATTTATTTGAATGTTTAATTGGATTTACAAAATCAGGTGGTTCTTAAAACGTTTCTTATTCTTCAGATCATCTAAAGCAATGAAGAATCAGGAATTTTTGATAGTGACCATTAATCTTTCTGGTTGTTCTTCAAGCTTACCCTGCATCTGTTCTTTAAATTATTTGTTTTCTTGTCAGTGTCAATCTTTATCATTCTTGGCCGACCTCCTGTCATTCAATTCCCGTACCTAAACCAGAATGAATTAACTAACTGATTAATTAATTAATTATTTATAGGTATTATTTTATTTTCTCGGCATTGGTGTAAACGCTACCAAACACAATCTTTTTATTTGTTATTTGTAATTAAAAGGTGAGTAATTGACCCATGCCTTGTTTTAAAATGTTGCAATGGGGGGGTAATTTCAAAACAGAGGTTGACCGGTTATCGAAATTTAGAGTCCCTGCCCCTTTCAATTTCACTTAAATTATCCAATAGAATTTATTACCGAACAACACAAAGTCTGCTTTATTTAATGCAGTGTTTATGTGCCACTTTCAATGCCGAGCAAAAAGGTGTAAACCCCACCTTTGTTCTGTGGAATACGGCAGCAACAGAATCCATGTGGATTCCGTCATTAGTGTTACGTAAAATTAAAAAAAAGAACATGAAACTAATAGACCATTATCAGCCAATCGACTGGTCAAGTCGATTTTGTTAATTTCAATGCAGATCAATACTTTACAATATCAAAAATAAGCAGGCAAGAATACAAAGCAATTTATTATTGACATTCCAAATATCTCCACATTCACAAAAACTTGTAAGAACAAAGGTATTAACGAGTTAATCTGTCTCTTTGTATATTCTTTGTTACTCGACTAATAAGTGGCTTAACTCATCTGAGATTTTATTTACAGACTAATTTCTATAGTCTTGGCGTTATAATTAAATATTTCTTTAAATATTTAGCCAATAAGACCGAAGTCAAATGTGCAAAGTTTAAAGTTACTTGCTTGTGACTCACGAGATAATTAGAATATATCTGATAGGATATGATTCAAACCATGAACCCGTTGAATGCTAGAGCAATATTCGAAATGTCATTGGTCAACCGGTGATCAATGATTAACGCAAATAAATGGCATTTCGGTAAAATTAAGCGTTGTGTAACAATACTAAGCTCAAAATAACCAAGATGTTGTCACAGAGTAGCAACACCTGTCTTATTATAACGTTAATTAGTAGTTATGATGTTGTACTGTGACTAGGTCAAAATGCTTTACACACTGCGTGTATGCAAATTGATATCATTTGCTTTATTTATTATACAAAGACCATTCCATAAAGTCTAGTAACTTACGTTATATTAAGGTCTTGAGTTATTAGCATTTCTTGGTTCATTTAACAATTTTGAGTTATCTTTGTGACATGATGTCGAGAAAAATTAAGGGTTTATAATTGATTATTTTGTTTTTTGGATGGAGGGTCAATAAACGCATTTTTTTAAGATTATTTTTTGAGATGAGTTTTTTTTTCCAGAGAGTATTTTTGCAGATGCAGCCATTTCCAGACGCCAAACTTCGCGCCCTGTTGTATCGAAAAGAGTATTGCATATACGATTATTACATGTGATATGGCCACGTGAAAAACAATGATTTCAGCTACAGACAAAGCAATAACATTTGTTGTTAGAATGCATGAACTATCAAACTAATTTGGTACAATATGAGTATCATGAAGCAAGAATGATGAAGGTTAATGTTGTCAATATACGTGATCATCAGTGATGTAACAATATCCAGTATTGGTCATGATTCAATCGACTTAGAGATACACATTCATGGAAAGTAAGGGGAAAATAAAACCCAAATAACTTCCGCAGACCCGAATTAATGACTTTGGTCAGCTATTTTCATATAGAGATGTGGTGATAAAGTGGTATAGTGGTAACTACAGTAACATGAGTGTATCAATTGGTGCAATTAGATAAAACGTGTGACTTGTTAGGTATAATTAATTTTTCTTGGTCAATTTTTTAACAAAATCTTTACAAAAATAGGGTTCGAGAATTAAAAATGTTTAACAAATTGACCTTGAAATCAAATCCCCAGAATGTAGAGAAAGTAGCTCATTAATGATTTCCATAGCCAATGTAGACAAGTATATCAACTTTTCTTAAAGTGAGTGGCTAAAAATGTATCTAGAGTTTGAGGAGTGTCTTGTGATGAGCCTATAATCTGATTTAAAAGCCATACTTTTTCTTAATTTATGTTCTTTCTCAAAGATAGTCGTGTAGATCATCACAATAGTCTATTGAGTTATTAAAATAATAAAAATATACAGTACATGTATCCAATTCATGATTTTTTGAAATGACCATCAATTCAATGTGTATTACATTGCTTTAATTGACTCTGTAAAATTCTCATCATTTCACTAATTATGGGTGTAATTGCTTTTTTTGCAATTTTACGTTTGCGACAAAATGGATCTAATTGCTCTATTAGAATTGGCTATCAAGTAAAGATACCGTAATAACAATATATGATAAGAATTATTTTTAAATTCAAGAATCATCTGCCATTGAAAAAAAAAAAAACCAAGAATTGTTTAACCTACTTATTGTCTTTATTTTCTATTCTTTCATGTGAATCTGATGTATTTTTACTTTCATTTTTTTAAAAAAAACAAAATCAAATATTTGACGAGAAGGATATTCAATTCATTTACACACACAGTACAAGCTTCTAGCGGAATATCACGTACGATGTCTCTTTGAATATCTGTTCCCCATGTTTCATTTCATTATCAATGTACATGTACCTACGCCGTAGCCTTTTTTTATTCTTCTTTTACAGAGTGAAATATAATATGGCAGGCTCATGCTATTCCTTAAAGAGGAAATTTAATTGCATTGGTCTTATCAGGTTATATCTACATGTACAAATCCCATGCTTAAATTTTTTTTCCTGCATAATTCTTAAAAAATTCAAACAAAGAAAAAAAAAAAAATAAATATCAATTGGTGCACGCACGTATTGACCGAGCCATCCATTGAACCGAAAGACATTTTGAACCGAGCAATTCTTGTCGTAGCGAGAGATAATAATATCACACACACCACAGTACACGGTGAGGAATCAAATTTGTTGGTTTAGTCACTATTTTTCTAATACCCAGAAAGGCAAATGAGAGAATGGGCAAAATAATAAAACTTAAAAACTGACGACGAAATTGTTGAATGCAATTTCACTCTCACATGAGTTGCCAATGGATAAGGTTAAAATCATTGTACAGTACAGTATGTATGTGTTTTACAGTATACACCAGGATTGTATACATGCAAGTTTCATAAGGTGATCTTTTCTTCTATACACATAATTGAATGATTTATTAATTTCAATGGGATGAAAAAAACCAACAAATTAAAAATGAGAGCAATACACGATAATCCTGCATGTAAACACTTGCCCTAATAAAACTCAACAAAAGTTTTTGGGTAAAAGAAAAAAAGAAAGAAAAAAATTTTAAGGCTGCAGCAAAACAAAAAGAAATTTATTCTCCTTTCAATTATTGGTAGCTTTTATTATTTGAGTATATAGATTAGATAGTTTTCTCTCACCTTTTTAAAATTAGAATTTTCTTCCTCTCTTCTTCTTCTTTTTTTTTCATTATCTATTATCTTGATATTCAATCGCCCTCCCCCTTTTTTTCTCCTTAATAGATCATTTTTAGGAGTTAATAACAAGAACGATGACTACTACAATTGAAGAACAAGTAGAGATTGCTGATATCACCAAGTTGAACGCCATCGCCGCTGGTACCAATAAAAAGATACCAAGAGTTGTGGCTGCCGGTTTGGGTGGTAAATTGATGGGTACCGCCGATTTGGTTAAAGTTTCAGCAGAAGATATCACTAAGGATTCTATGGAATCATTGGCTGAAAAGGATGCCAGAGAAAAGGCTAGATATGCTAACAAGAAGCATATATCTGAAGAACCTTGGACTTTGGGAAATTTTACTCAAAAAATCAATTGGCTTAATATGATTTTGGTTGTTTTCATTCCTGTCTATGGTTTGTATAATGCCGTTTATTATCCACCACAATTGAAGACTTTGGTTTTGGCCCTTACCATGTATGTTTTTGCCGGTTTATCCATTACTGCCGGTTATCATCGTTTATGGTCTCATAAATCTTATGATGCCGCCTTACCTGCCAGAGTATTCTTTGCCTTTTTCGGTGCTAGTGCCATTGAAGGTTCCATTAAATGGTGGGGTCATTCTCACAGAGTTCATCACAGATACACTGATACTTCAAGAGATCCATATGATGCCAGAAGAGGTTTTTGGTTTTCACACATGGGTTGGATGTTGACTAAAGCTCATCCAAAGAATAGAGCCAGAGCTGATATTTCTGATTTGGTTACCGATAAGGTTGTTACTTTCCAACACAGACATTATTTGTTAATAATGGTTTTTTCTGCTTTTATTTTCCCATCTTTGGTTGCCGGTATTTTCTGGGGTGATTACTGGGGTGGATTTATTTACGGTGGTATCTTGAAATCTTTTATTACCCAACAAGCTACCTTCTGTGTTAATTCCTTGGCTCACTGGATCGGGGTTCAACCTTTGATGACAGAAGAACTCCACGTGACCATGTCTTGACTGCTTTTGTTACTTTTGGTGAAGGTTACCATAATTTCCATCATGAATTCCCAAGTGATTACAGAAATGCTTTGAAATGGTACCAATACGATCCAACCAAGATTTCTATTTGGGCCATGTCTAAAGTTGGTTTGGCTTGGAACTTGAAGAAGTTTTCACAAAATGCTATTGAACAAGGTTTGTTACAACAACAACAAAAGAAATTGGACAGAATGAGAAACAAATTGAACTGGGGTTCTAAAGTTGAAGAATTACCAGTATGGACTAGAGAAGAATTTAATGAAAGAGCTAAACTGGAAGGTTTGATTATCATTTCTGGTATTATTCATAATGTCAAGACTTTTATTAAAGAACATCCAGGTGGTCAAGCTGTGGTTAGAGCTTCTTTAGGTAAAGATGCTACTAAGGCTTTTAGTGGTGCTGTTTATGCCCATTCAAATGCTGCTCATAACTTGCTTGCCACAATGAGAGTTGCTGTGGTGAAGGATGGTGACATCAACACCAACACTTTTGATGTTCAACAAGAATTGATGGCAAAGGAAAAACAATCATGATCTGGGTTTTTATGTTTTTTTATTTTCGTTCAATTGATTTAGTTTATTATTATTCATTTATATCTTATATATTGTTTATATTTAGATTTGTATAGGGAGTTTGATTTTTTTTTTTATATATAGTAAAATTATTATTTTGTTACAGTACGTCTTTTTTTTAAAGAAACTTTTCATTTGTAAATGTTCGATATCTTATGAGTTCGATATACACAGTTTTAATGCATACATGAGTAGAAACCAGCGATCAGGATAGGCTCCAAGCCTGGCTATAAATAGAGGTGATATTTCCCTTATGTTTAGGAAAATATGTATATAGAATATTAATTAACTAACAATAATTCAATTACTATAATATATACATTTTATCTTCTATATCTATCAATAAATATTAGTAAATGTGGGGTGGGTGAAGAGCGGAAATATTAGGATACACGTACATGTACCGATAGCACCCTTGTTTTAACGGTGTACTGTTCTGTATGTATATCATCACCTGATACATGAAAGTTTCGGAAATCTATATTTTGGGCTTTGACTATATTTTTTTTTAGTTTATGGTTGATAGGGGTTTGAAAGAATCAGAGAATACACGACTTGCAAACCCCCCCCCCACTAAGCGTAAAAAAAAAAGGTTGTACAAGGTATTAATTTGAGATAGGAAAATGTCTTCCACAACCATACAGTACCTGGTATACTCAATATTAAGCAAATATACAATGTAATAAGATTGAAATTACTGTAATAGATATTATTAATATTGAATTTCCATGATGAAAAACCCCAAAAAAAAATTCAAATTCTACCGACCGAAAGAAAGAAAAAAAAAATAAAAAATCGAACCACTTTTGATTCAAAAATGAACCGATTTTAATTGTGAAACAACCCGAATTTTTCTATTATTTTTGCACCCAGCGTTTCTTCTATACAACTGTAAAACATACTGTACAGAAATCTGCTGATTTACACATCGACTATGCATGAAAGAGTCTGTAATTAGTGTCAAATTATTATTCACTCGTGTACATTTACTCTGATTTATTACAAGGGAAAAGTTCTTATCCAATAAGATCATCTCTAAAAGTCAATACTTTATGGGGTTTGGATTTAGAAGTTTTTCCATATTTTGTATAAATAGTGTTAAATAATATCGGATTTTTATTTCAATTTAATCTTATTCTATTCTTCTTGTTTTTAATTCTACATCATCATAATCATCTTGTCCCCCTTACTTTGCTTTTAATTATATTACATATTCAATAATGACTCCAACTGCTGTTAGATTAGCACAACAATTTAAAATTGTTCCACAATACAAATATTTTGTTCGTCGTGTCCCACAATTTGCTACATGGGCTACTGGTGTTGCTCTTTTCTTTGGCTGGCCACATATTTGGGTTGAAACCAGTAATTGGATATACAATGCTCCAGATACAAACCATCAATTCTTAACTTAATTTGATTTGATTTGATTTAAATTTGTTTTGGCTATTATGACACATATTAGCTGTATTAGTTTTTCATTTTCAATTTTAGTTCTTTACTTTATTTATGCTTGGGCAAGATAAATATATATATATACATACAGGTTATTCGTTTGTTTTTTAATCTTAATTTAAGAAAATTGTAGAACATGATTGAATGAACAGAGGTAACAACTCAATATTTGTGTACTATCCATGCAAGGGTTTCATGTATTACAGAAACTTTAGGTTAATTACTACAAGATTATAGTACAAACTTAGGAATGTCAATCTTGGAGTAAGAGAATACAAGTATTTCCAGGTATTTCGACAGTTCACGATATATTCACGTACACACCAAACACAGAAGTCGTGCACTTTTAACGTATGGGCTCAAAATTTTGACCAATTTTGTCGTAAAATCATACAAAAATTGAGCAAGTTCAAAGAAAAAAAAAAAAGAGATTAGAAAAACCGATTTAACGGGCAACAAACTGGCAGGACAAACCCTTAGCTTAGTTTAATAGAACAATCATACAATGTCAAAACCATTTCAACCAATCAGTGATGTGATTAATACATCATCATCAAAACATAAAACACAATCATTTAATGAAATATATGGGGAACCAGAGAATTTCTTAGAAATTGAAGTACGAAATCCTTTAACTCATGGATATGGACTGAATTTATTTACAGATTATGAAATTGTTTGTAGAACAAACATTCCAGCATTTAAAAAAAGAAATAGTAAAGTTAGAAGAAGATATAGTGATTTTGTTGCATTTAAAAAAATTTTGGAAAATGAAACAACTAGAGTAATTATACCTTCATTACCTGGTAAAATATATTTAAATCTGAATAAATTTAATGATTTGAATATTGAACAAAGAAGACAAGGATTGGAGAAATTTTTAATAATTGTAAGTGGACATCCTTTATTACAAACTGGTTCTAAATCCTTAATTGAATTCATCCAAAATGAAAAATGGGATCCTAAACAATATGCATTCTGATAAATAGCATACGTTTACATTTTTATTTGGTTCATTTCTTTGGTTTTTTTTTTTTCTTATTCTTAATTTAGGGGACCTCTTTTCATCTACAGTGAATTTCCAAAGCCGATATTCATAAAATAGATTTATGTAGGCATTGTTGTTGTTGCTAGATCCGTAATACATAAACTGTTTTATTCGCTAATTACAGTACATTGTGGGGAAAAAGAGCGAGATGGAGAGATGGGAGGGCCAGTTTGCGTCAACCGCCGGTAACTAGGACCTCATATTTGACGGTTATTGAATTGATATCTCCACATTTCAAGTTTTCTTCAACTTAAACTCCGGAATATATTCTGCCAATATTTGAACGATCTTTGTTCTTTTGTTTATTTATTTATTTTTCCCTGGCTTTATGCACCAGCCAATTCTGTTAAGCTGAAAAATACGCCCTCCCCAATATTTTTTTTGTTGTATGAGAGTTTTTAAGGGAGGTTTTGGGCCATGATGGACTTAGAGAACCGGTTTTTACACGTTCATAATTTTTACGGTATTTAGAACATTGAAAACGTGACAACGAAACCAAAGACTACATATATCACCAAATACCGAAACATGATTAATGCACGACTTTCGTTTCTATTTCCTTATTGGCTTATTGACCTGCAAGTTTGCCTCTTTTAAATTTATTTTCTTCATTGAGAAAGAAGTTGAATAATTTTTTGAATTGTTTCTAATCACCTGATGAGGTTCACAAAAGGAAAAATTTAACGGGAAATTAATTAATCTATCCACCGAATTTCTACAGTAAGCTTATTAACTAAGTTCTATACTTTCCTAAACTTTAACATCTGGTACACGTGATTAGTCTGCAAAAATTTTTTTGGACAAATTGACTACCTATTAACACTTATCTTAACACATTTCTACATACATTATAGTACCCAAGATTCAATTGCTTAAATCAATACGTGTTTGAATTTTTTTTCCAAATATTTTTTATTTATGCGGAGAAACAATGCAATAAACTAAAATTAAAATTTTTAAGGCTGCATTATTATCTTAACACCCAAAAAAAAAAAAAATTATTCAAATTTCGCCCCACTTCTGAAGAAATAATCATGTACTGTATCTCATCCTCCTCCTCCCCCTATCTATTCTATTCTATGTAATTGTATTGTATCCGTAGAACAAGGAAAAGCAAACTATTTTGTAACTTTTTCTTTGGCCGTCTTCACTCCGAGATTATTAACTTATCGCCTTAATAATAAAAACTCAATTGATGATGAAATTTCCAGGGAGGGAAGATGGGGAATAAATAAATCCGTATCAATATAAATAGCCCCGAAATTCATCTCTTTCATTTCAAAATTTTTGTTTTATTTTATTTCTCTCTATTAAATCAACAAGATAGATTAATCCTTTTAACGGTTCATTTATTTTTTATATTTACAACAAAACAAAACTTAGAACTCAATTCCAATTAAAATGTCCATTCCAACTACTCAAAAGCTATTATCTTTCAAACCAACGGTGGTAAATTAGAATACAAGGATATTCCAGTCCCAAAACCAAAACCAAATGAATTGTTGATTAATGTCAAATACTCTGGTGTTTGTCACACTGATTTGCACGCTTGAAAGGTGATTGGCCATTGGCTACCAAATTGCCATTGGTTGGTGGTCATGAAGGTGCCGGTGTTGTTGTTGCCCTTGGTGAAAACGTTAAAGGTTGGAAAGTTGGTGATTTTGCTGGTGTCAAATGGTTGAATGGTTCTTGTATGAATTGTGAATACTGTCAACAAGGTGCTGAACCAAATTGTGCTGAAGCTGATTTGTCTGGTTACACCCATGATGGTTCTTTCCAACAATATGCTACTGCTGATGCTGTTCAAGCTGCCAGAATCCCAGCTGGTACTGATTTAGCTGAAGTTGCCCCAA
>WWPN01000015.1:0-42736 GCA_013177575.1 Candida sojae | reverse complement strand
CATCGGGATGCCAAACGATTTGACAAACTTACACACTTTCATGTGCTCGTATGTTGGAGTTGAAACATCCTAATCTATCATATCCTAGAATCGGCCCCACATTGCTGTACAATACACGTTGGTTGGAATTTGGATATTAGTGGTTCCATTATCAGTTTGAATAATCTAATATACGACTCATCGTCAATCCCGTCCCTTAGAGGCACATTAATAAAGTTCTCCCCTTTCCCAACACCAACTTCATCTACTGATCCTGTAGCTGGAAAAACTCACCATTGTACTTATGGAAACTAACAGTCATAACTCTATCTGTATTGTAAAAGGCTTGTACCCCATCCCCATGATGCAAATCAATATCAATATACATTACCCTTGGATGTTGTCTTAATAAATTTATTATACTCAATACAATATCATTAACATAGCAAAATCCAGAAGGCTCAGACTTTTTGGCGTGATGTAAACCTCCAGACCAATTAATAGCAATATCTGACATGCCACTCATAAGTTTTCTGGTAGCATCCAATGAAGCACCGGCATATATTGCACTATAATCATACATTCCATCAAATATAGGACAATCATCACCAATATTAAACTTGATTAATGTGTCATTACTTAAACTCTTTACCCTGTCTGGCGTAATTGTCTGTAAAAAATTTATGTAGTCTTCTGAATGGAACTCCAATAATTCTTCTTCTGTGGCTTCTCTGGGGGTATACAAGTCCATCTTTTCATAAAGCTTGTAAGAAATTACTAGATGATCTGTTAACATCAATCTGAAAGGTTTCATTGGATGCAATGCACCATAATGAAAATGACTTACTGCAGGGTTGTAATGATATGATACGTTGGTATTTGATATGGAGTTGGGATTATAGAGAGAGTATTCTCTTGGGTTTTCTTATCCGTTGTAAAGGTCTCCGTCTCTGTCGCCTGTATAGTCATATTTGAGATGTTGTTGGTATGTTAGATTGTAAAATAAATCCGTTTGAGTGGACCCCTATAGTAGTTAAATTATAGATTTCTGAAAACAAAAAGGAAAAAAAAAAATTTAGAAAACTGAAATGAAAAGTAAGCAAAAAAATATGCCTTTTCTTTGACGACATGAAGAAGGCACAAATGTCGTGAGAGATAGAAAAGAAAGAGAAAATTGTTCACCAAAAAATAAAGCGAAAAAAGCTGAGAGTAAAAGAAAAATTAATCAAGTCAACTAAGAGAGAAAAATCTTTTGCCACTATTCATTAATAAACCAAAGTTACTTTAGACAATCACCATGTCAAGTTCAGCAGGATTCGATAGACACATTACTATTTTTTCTCCAGAGGGGAGATTGTACCAAGTTGAGTACGCTTTCAAAGCTATCAATTCAGCAAACATAACTAGTTTAGGAATCACAGGTGAGGATTCTGCAGTTATCATATCCCAAAAGAAAATTCCTGATAAGTTGTTAGACGCAAAGACAGTATCGTACATTTTTAAGATCACTCCTAGCATAGGTATGGTAGCCACTGGTTCGATTGCTGATGCCAGGGCACAGGCAATGAGAGCTAGGTCTGAAGCTAGTGAGTTTCGATACAATTATGGTTACGAAATGCCCGTCGAGAGTTTAAGTAGAAGAATGGCCAATTTGTCTCAATTATATACACAAAGAGCCTACATGAGGCCATTGGGTGTTGCATTGACTTTATTCAAGTTGATTTTGAAGACGAAGGTAGAGGACCCCAAGTTTTTAAATGTGATCCAGCGGGATACTTTACAGGTGTGAAAGCAGTGGCAACTGGTCCAAAACAACAAGAAGCTACAACCTATTTGGAGAAGAAGTTCAAAAAAATCAATGCTGTCAAAGGTGACTGGAAGACAACTGTTGAGTTTGCTATTACTGCATTAAGTTCGGTCGTTGGTACTGAGTTCAGAAAGAACGACATTGAAATTGGGGTTGCTACAGACGGAGAATTCAGAATATTGAGTCCTGATGAAATAGATGAACGATTGATTTCAATTGCTGAGCAAGACTAGATATACAAAAATAGCCTATATAAAATCAATGCATTATCATTTGACCTGTCTAAACATGTAACAATATGGATGAGCTTTTTTTTTTTTTTTACCAGATATAAGGGATAAACATGTAAGGACAAGCCTCTAAGTATCTGTCCCAATCAGCGCCGTATTTCTTAGCACATTTTCTTTGGTCTCTATAAGCTCTGTGAACCAAGACAATAAAGAAAAATATTGGGAAGAACCAAGGGAATGGAGAGGCAAATCCACACATCAATGCCCATGTTAAAGTTTGAATATAATCAGCTGTGTAGTGCATCTTTCTGGCATAGACATACCATCCGTCAGTTAATAAAAGAGAACCATTGGCACACTTGATATATTTTGGGTTTTCCAAATCGGAGTATGGTAAGTATGGGAAAGTCTTACGCAACTGTGAATTTCCTGCCATTGTTCTTCTGAAACTGTTCTTTTGACGGTTTCCAGTATCAAAAAAATAATAAGCGACGGAAATCAAAACAAATAAAAATACGTCGTAACCAGTTGACCAGCGATATGTTTCAGGATCTTGGTAGGCAATGAACAAAATACATTGGCAATAGCTGAAAGGAACACCAGCGATATTCCAGAACAATAACATGAAACCAAATTTTTCGTATGCCATATCCCAGGTAGGAACAATCAATTCTTCGCCCTTAGCACAGGCGTTAGCATATAACCAATGGGCATAAAGCATAAATGCTGCCTGTGGGCTAACGTATCCATAAGTATCGTATTGTTTGAAACATAAACCGAATGATAATGTGAACAAAATAAACCAAGGAATTCTAACCTCGAAAAACATTTTCAAGTCCAAGTACTTTCCAATTCTTGGATTCAATGGTGCACCCATAAAAATATCATAGATGTGGTTGCCAGTCATACGATGGTAATCACCTGTTACCTTAAGACAAACCACATATAAAATGATTGACAAAAGAATACCATATACTATTGCTGTAGTCATAATGGCTCCCACATTATCCAACATGTAATAGACTGGTAAAATTCCAGTAAAATGTAATGTCAACAAACCAGCAATGGTGGTATAAAATGACCAAATAGCGTTACAGAAATATGGCAATTGCTTATTATCTAAATGGGTCAATGGTTGACCCTTTGTCCATACGCCAGGCAAGGTTACATAGAAAAGTGCCTGGATAGTTATGAACGCGGTGAAAAATGCCCAATTTCCAAAGGTTGGAATACCATATTCATACCAGTTGTTGAACAAATCGTTTACTAAAAAGTCCTTCCATGATTGACCGTCAGCTGGATATGCAAATTGTCCATTGTTGAATCTGGCACAGATCCACATATACCACATTAATAAAGGAATCCAATCATCATTCCTAATGCTCCAATTGGACCACCAAATTCATACTCGATCTGGTCCTTTGGAATGTAGCGTGGGTCCTGCTGGACCAAAAAAGTTTCTTCATCAGGGGTTTCCTGTACTAATTCGTTTCTTTCCATGAGTGTACGTTTAATTTTTTGGACTATGTACAATGAACGTGTTGTGTTACCAATGGACAAGCAAAGAAACGGATGAAAGTTAAAAAAAAAATTAAAAAAAAAAAGCAACTCTGTTGGAGAACTTTGTTGAAATATTCTCCTCCTCGTATAGAACGAGTTTCGTTTAAAATTTATTTTTCATTTTTTTTTGCGAAAAAATCTCGAAAGAAATCAAAGCTGTTTTTCTCATAGACTAAATACAAAATTTTAATTTTTAAGATTTCATTCGGTCAATAATAACACGTGACTCTAAGTTGATGAAGTGAAGGGTACAAACAACAATGGATTACAATAATGAATATGATCTCTATTGATAGTGACAATAGTATGACTGTATTGTATATATATAATTAGTCTCAATGAACCTTAGTTAATTACTATATAAATGTACCTAGGTCAGACTGGAGGGGAAAATACCTCATATATATGTAGTCCAGTCGTGTATAATGTACACCATTGTTATTATTATGGAGACTTCACCAGATAGAAATATCTTCCACTCCTTTAAATCTCAGGTAAAATGTATGATTTTATTTCACAATTTGGTTTATCCTAATCTAGTCTAACCCATATCGCTTCTTCAAATGAACATAATTGACGTATTGAATAATTTTGTCCTGTGATTATCCATTTAGTTGTTTCATATATTCCCAAACCATTCTTGCCGATTTTATTTTGACTTTGATCCATTTGTTCCGTATATTCTTCCAAGCATATTTACCAAAGTTAGAATTCAAAAAAGGTATTATGAGTTGAGGGATTCAATAAGTTTCTTTGAACTTGATCGATATAATGATTCTCCAGTAATTGACCTGATACAAGATCCTGTCCAAATGGCTACCAAAATTGGTGTGTTTCCTAAAGAACTTGAAATAGGGGATAAAGATCGGTCGTTACCCTATCTAAACTTTTGAGAATTTTGACAACATATTGAAGTTGGTGATGATACATATCAGTTAGATTTAGTAACTTTGGTGACCAAGTATAAAGAAATATTAAAAAAATTTGAGTTGGTCCACATTTATGATGATATTCTGCATTCAACATTCTACAAATTGATGAACTTTTGTACTGCAAATCAGTTTATTATTGGTTCAGTTAGTTCTCTATCGAAGAATGGTGATTTATTTTTAGAGATCTGTCCCAATAATTTAAAGTTCATAGTCTTAGAAATTTATAATTTCACTGAATCTGATATATTGAAGAGATTTGCCAATTTGAAAATGTTAAGGATTGAAATTGCTAATGTCGGCATATTTAGATGCTGTCTAGCAAATATAGAAATATTAATGATTTGGAAAAAACATACAGCCAATGGGCTTGACAATCGTGCAACACCTATTCTTTCTAAATTAAAGAATCTTGTTGTCGAAATTCAATATGCGAATGAGTTTCCAAATGTGAATAAGATATTTCGAACTTTAGAACTATTCCATTTACATGATTCAAAAATTACTGACTTGATGACTTGTGTTTACCCGTTAATATTAAAACACTAAGGATTACAAGATGCCATGTTTTGACAGACTGTCTAGGATTGACATTAAAAGAGACGTGTTTTAGTAGTGGGATCAAGTTCCAGATTCCAGTTGATGTATATGATCTAGATATTTCCTCAACTAATATAACAATTTTGGATGGTATTTTATTTCCTACTGGTTTAAAGATACTAAAACTTCAACATAATCAGAACTTGATTGCAATGGTTAATACAAATGTTCAAGAACTTAATCAGTTGGTCGATATAATGGTTAGTTTTCACACCAAGTTATCAAAAATCGATAAATTTAACAAGAATTTCAGAGTTGAATCCAGCACGGTTTTTAGTGGTGCTGTAGTTGTTGGAAAATATAGTTAAAGGATATCCCTAATCAGATTTCATATACGAAAGAATCTGTTCCATTAATATATAAGGATTATGATCCTTGTATATTTAATTATACAACTTGTATACTTCTTATATAATTAACTAAGTTTTCATTAAATTTAGAATAGTCTTGTACTTTGCGCAACTATGTTACTATTTTGTTACCTCATGGACACGGAAACTTCAACAATTGATACCACGAGACCTTCAACCCAAATTGAAAGCAATCGGAAGAGCCTTATAAATATTTAAATGACCATCGTTCAAAAAAAAAGTGAAATATGGATAAGATTAGGGTAATAAATAAATTATTACCATCAAAGTAGAATTAGCTTAAGAAGAAGACATTTCTATCCAAGAGTAAACATACTTCCTCAAATACTAAACCGAGTATTCGCAAATTTTCAACAGTATTACCGAGGAAAAACAAAATTAATGACATTTATAGTGAGGTTTACAAAATAATCACACCTTGTCAAATGGGATTGGGTTTAATCTGGGTATGTGAAGACGGGACGCATTTCTTTTGTCATTGCATTTGAGAAACAAAACCAATTCTGTGCTCAAGTTGGTTGTTCAAGGTACAATATTTATTCATGATTTAGAGAGGAGTCTGCCCATCTTTGAAGGACACTATTTATGACTATATAATGACCTAGACTTAAAGATTCTTATTAGGACGGTTGAGAAAGATAGGGTTTATACTGAAAAAGTGCACATATCAAGTGGTGGTCACAGGGTAACAACACTTTAGTAATGATGTGACTATGCAGTAGTTATGGCTATGTACTGTGGCTAGATTAAAAGTGCCCTATTTAAGAAAAGGGTGTTATAATTTTCGTGTGATGAATCACCCCCGTATCAACAAATTAGTTATTCTCATAACATAGTGTTAGTTAGCAATATGGTAATAACCAGCAAGTAGTATTTAAGGAAGAGAGAAAGAAAATATATTTACATAGTACTTTTATATAGTATCGACGTTTAAGAGTAATTATCATATTATTAGATTTACTTGATTTATACTTACTCTAAGTGTTAGTTCATATTGGGAACTCACTTAAGAGAATATTCATTCCCGTTATTGTTACCACCTGCTTTATTTTTTACCCTATGACCATTCCATAAATTCTAGTAACTTACGTTATATTAAGTTGTTGAGTTATTAGCATTTCTTGGTTTGCTTAGCAGTTTTGGGGTAAACTGTATGACAATTACACAATAGTCACCTTGAAGTAATAATGGTAGCATTTAGAGACGGTCGTGCGAAGTTGCACAAGCCAGATCTCATACTTTGCAGCATATCAGAAAAATGTTTACAAATAGACAACTATAAAAACCCAAATTGTTTTTTTTTTATCAAAATATTTTTATTTTTCAACACATTTTTTTTCCTTTCTTTCTATTTGTTTACTAATTATCAATAACAAGTTTCAATCATTTTATGGATGAATACATCAAATAAGTACATCGGTAAGTACCAATAATACTAATAACATCAGGTTCTTGCTCATTTACTAACTTGGAGTACTTTGAATGAGAGTTAATAGTTGTCTCAAGAATAATATAATTAAGCTGAATCCAAAGATTACAAAAAGATATAACAGAATTGAATCCATAATTAATTTATATTGTCCGATCATTTCTAATGATTAATGCCTCATTATTATTCTTGACAACCATTAGGATCCAAATGATAGAGGAGTATTACAAAGAAAGCACATATAATTACAAGAGGATACCGACCATTGATGTTCTTGTTAATACACAAGCATTGAAGAAGAACCTTCCAAAGAAGAGAGTAATTTGGGCAGATCATTATCTTGAACTTATTAAAGGATCCACGCAAAAATAAAAAAGGACAATGTAGATTAGTGAAGGTTCTTCAGTAGGAGGTAACAATCGGTCAAGGTTACCTTCTATACTATCGGATTCGGAACTTTACTCTATTTTTTCTCGATAGTAAAATTGTATACTAGAGGACTGGGTATGGGGGCTTGTGACCAGTCCTCTTGTAATACCCGGTTCCTCCCCCTTGGGCCAGGAGGTACGCGGTCCTTCAAAAACGATGGGGACCTGCGCTGTAGGGCTGGGCTGGGTGATCCCAGATTCGGCCCGTCGCTCCCCGCCCGCTAGTGTGGGTGTGGGAGGAAGTCCCCTAGTGGGACCAACAGTGTGCTTAGCTAGCCCCCGTCATGTCCGTCTAATTTCCAGAAATGAGTACTAGTTAGTATTGTAATGAAAGTAAACCAAATTTAACTAATTTTTTAGGTTGATGCTATCTTAAATTTATGCTAATTATGAAGACTATAAATAAAGAGAGAAGGATCTTTGAGTTTTATATAATTTGTATATTAATTAATAATAACAATCATTATGTACAGAAACTAGTACAACCTTTTAAATTCAACCACGTGGTGTTAAACACTTTTAACTTAGTCACAGTACAACACCAAAACTATTAAACAGTCTCATCAATTCCAAAGTGTTGATATTCTTTAATAATATTTAAACACTTTCTTTTTGTATAGCTGAAGATTTTTCAGTAATGACACCCAAATGTGCCTCCATATTGATTGGATCGTCTCCAAATACAAGAGCAACTTCTTCCAAGGTATATCCAGAAGTTTCAACAAATGTAAAGTAAATAACTACCACATCGACAGCAAGGATACAAGTATAAACAATGTAATATTTCCATTCGATAGCATCCATGGCCACTGGGTTAACAAAACCGTTATAAAGGACGAACACGAAAGTAAAAAATTGGAAAATATTAAGTCCCTTTGCACGATGTGAATATGGCAAAACTTCAGAAAGGTAAAGGTAAGGTAAAATATTGGCACCAGCGTTATAAGCCAAGTAGTACAAGAAAATGAATGCCAAGACACCATTGGCTAATCCGGTGTCTGTAAAATCAGTCAAGGCAAACCTAGCGGAAAGCGCTGTCCAAAATATGTAACAGATCATCATTCCCACGGCAGATGACAAAAATAATGTTCTTCTTTTAAGGAATCGAACCGTCAATGTAAGCGCCCATGACACCGCCAAGTTATAAACCATCAATCCACCATTGATTTGCAACTGTCTTGAAGCTTCGGTGATTCCAATGGTATTCAACACTTTATTCAAGTAGTAAGATACCAAACCATTACCTGCTAATTGCATAAAGAATGGCATAAAGATTACGAAGAATAATCTCTTTCTGTAAGTTGGCATAGTAATGAAATCGGTATATTTAGTTGCATTCTGTATTTCTCCGCTTCCAAAGCTGCGGAAATTTCTTTTACTTCAAATTCTACCAACCTTGTTGCCTGTTCGGAGTAATCATCACCTGTATGATACTTTCTTAAGACTTGACTTGCTTGATCTATTTTTCCCTTGGAACCAAGAAACGAGGAGACTCTGGAACCCAGTAAAACGCAATAATTTGTACCAATGGCAAGAACCCTTGTAAATAAGATGGAATTCTCCATGCGTAACTAGTATCTAATGTATGTGTCCCATAAGTTACCCATGCGGCAATTGTTGCACCAAAATACCAAAATGTGTTGTAAAAGGAAGTACAAGTGTCTCTATATTTTGGATATGATAATTCGGAAATTAAACAAGGAGATGCAACACTAGTCAAACTAGATCCCAACCCAATTACCACTCTGGCACCAAGAAAGAATCCATAGCTGTTTGATGCACCTTGCAAAACAGCTCCAATAATGGCAATTATCAGTCCCACAATGACAGTTGGCTTTCTCCCATAGTTGTCACATAACCAAGAAGCAAAAAACACAGAAGCAATACCACCAAAGGTACCACCATTAGCTAAAGCACCCAAAATAGCACCAGTTGGGTGACCCATTTTCTCACCCCAACTGGGAACAATTTGCAACCCATTTAACATACTACCATCGTATCCCGAAACAGTAGAACTGATTGCATTCAAGAAGATAAACCAATGTAATACGTTTAAAAATTTGTAACGGTAGAACGGCTTATCCAAATATAAGTAATCATCAATAGATTCTTCGGTTAAATTGTCTCCGGCCAGATTGAGCTCTTCGATATGATCAACTGAACCACCTTTTTTAGTAATGTCTGACATAATATAGTTGTTATGTTAAAATATATGTTTGTATGTAGATTGAAAAAAAGTAAAATCAAGTAATCAGAACGAAAATAATGCTCTTATTTATAGACCTACGTTTTGGTTTTAAACCTCAGCCAACATTGGTTACAAAGTTACTCAAAACATCGCCAAAACGTAAGTACCTCAACCACTGTTCCTTATTAACATGTTAATTTTTATTATCAAAAACCGGAAGTGGAGATATTTCTCTTCCCCTCCAATTATTGGCTTTGAATCAATTTTTTTTTTTGTTATTTTTTGCTACTAGATTTACTATTAGTCCTGTTCATATCCCAAAATCTTGATTCCTCATCGTAACCAGGATGGATAAAACTGGTATTTCTATAATCCAATAATTACATACCTATTAAGTTATTGTATAACATTAGGCTATTGCTTAACATTAGGCTATTGCTCAACATTCGGCCTTTGCTTGATATTGCTAGAGGTATCCAAATTAGTACACCGATACTATACATGCAGGGGTGATTTCCACCGCGCACGGCTAGTGGCTGCATTTATTTCCTCCACTACTCTTCCCCACAGCAATGCAGAATTTTCGGAATTGTTTTTTTCCGAATGGATAAATATTAACCCTTCGCTTATTTTAGATTTAATTTGTTATTCAATTGATACCTGTGGCGAAAGAATACAGTAAATATTTCGCCAAGTGTTCTCATCTCCAAGTAACTTGTACCTGTTCTGGTCTCTTTCATCCATAAAATATGAAGAGAATTATATTATTCATAATGAGAGAATCTTTTTTGAACAACCACTGGTTTCTGTTTTCCTTTTTTCAAGCCGTTTGCTAGTCAACGGAAATCAAGAGGCTTTGGCTGATTATATCCCACAATCTATGTGATTGTGTCCAATGACTAATTGTCTTCTTCATCTTCTCAATCGTGTGGTAAAATTATACTTTTCTTGGAAATGCATAACGACTTAAATTTTCCGACTGGGAATTTTCTTCAATTCCTGAGTCAGAATGTGGTTATTTAACTATTACGGACGTACATTTACAAGTATTGGTTATAACCGGAATTAATTCTACCTCCGTCAAACTCCATCAAACTCCACTAATTCCGAAATTTTTTTTCTTGAAGTCCACCGTTACCCCCATTTTTTTCCAAGGTGGATAAATATTCTTCCAATTATAATAATAGTTACATTAGCCCTATTGTCGGTCAATTAATCAAACGTGGGAGAATGTGTGGGGAATGAAGAAGAAGAAGGAGAAGAATAATTGTACAAACGTATTGACTGGGATTCTTGGTGGTGAAGTTTTTCATTGGTTTAAGAAAACTTAACTCAATGCAAAGAAGAAAAAAAATTTTTTAATAGTTTTCCTCCCTTCTTCCCCCATCATACACATTACACATACATTGACGAGACTTGTACATATACATACACATGTAGAGTACATAACATTGGGTTATAACTTTCAAGATAAGTAATTCCGATCAGAAAAAATTCTTGGAAGTTTTATTATTATTCATAATCTGGATTATTATTTTTTATTCTCTGCATCTCTTTGTTTAATTGACTCTTCTCCAGATTTTTCCTCCTGTATCGGATTTCCGGTGCCTTTGTTTTCTTTCAGATTGTGTAACTCTCTGGCCGTCCTCCCTCTTTTTCCGTCCCCACCATTTTTGGTCTGAGTCCCCCACTTTGTTTTGCTGTTATCGACTTCGACAGTCCTTTTGATTGGTGAAGTCTTTCTGGTTAAACAAGTCCCGCGCAACTTTCTCGGCCTAGCATGTGTTCATATTACAACTTCAGGTATTATAGGAGGAGGAGGGGGAGAGGAAAGGAAAATTTTTCGGACTAATTCTTCCAGTGTCTTACATCTCCCCAACATTTATTATTTCAACATTTGAAAAAAAATAAAAGAAGATATGAATTGACCAGCATATCCCCTCCTTGAATAATTCTAAACTCAATTGATAGATTAATCAACTAACTAACTAACTAACTAACTTACTTCAATCATGACTTCATTTGATGTTGATCAAATTTTAAAAGAATTAACTCTTGAAGAGAAAATTCAATTAATTGCAGGAAAAGATTTTTGGCATACTGTTCCAATTCCAAGACTTGATATTCCAAGTTTAAGAGTTTCCAATGGTCCAAATGGTATTACAGGTACCAAATCTTTTAATTCTGTTCCATCCGCATGTTTCCCATGTGGTACTGGTTTAGCTTCAACTTTTGATACTGAATTGTTGTATTCAGCTGGTGAATTGATGGCTGAAGAAGCTAAACATAAAGGAGCTCATGTTATTTTAGGTCCAACCATGAATATTCAAAGAGGTCCTTTGGGTGGTAGAGGATTTGAATCATTTAGTGAAGATCCTTATTTAACTGGAAAAGCTGCAAGTTCTATTGTTCAAGGTATTGAAAATTCTGGAATTTCAAGTACTCCAAAACATTTTGTTTGTAATGATTTAGAAGATAGAAGAAATGCAAGTGATTCTGTTTTAACTCCAAGAGCTTTAAGAGAAATTTATTTGGAACCATTTAGAATTTTATTCAGTGAAGTTAAACCTGGTTGTTTAATGACTGGATATAATAAAGTTAATGGTACTGGTATTTCTCAATATAAAGAAATATTGGATGATATTGTTAGAAAAGAATGGGATTGGGAACATGGTTTAATTATGAGCGATTGGTTTGGTACTTATACCAGTAAAAATGCAATCCAAGCAGGTTTAGATTTGGAAATGCCAGGACCAACTGTTTTTAGAAGAACTGATGCAATTAGTCATATGATTAAAACCAATGAATTGAATATTAAAGATTTAGATGCAAGAGTTAAAAATGTTTTAACTTTAATTAATAGAGCAGTTAAAGATTCTGGAGTTGCTGAAAATGCCCCTGAAGATACCGAAAACAATACTCCAGAAACCAGAGCTTTATTACGTAAATTGGCTCAAAATTCTATTGTTTTATTGAAAAATGAAGATAATATTTTACCATTATCTAAAGATGAATCTGTTGCTATTATTGGTCCAAATGCTAAGAATGCAGTTTATTGTGGTGGTGGTTCAGCTTCATTAAGAGCCTATTATACTACTACTCCATTTGACTCAATTTCAGAAAAATTGACTAAGGAACCAAAATATACTGTTGGTTGTTATGCTAATAAATTTTTACCAGGTTTAGGTAAACAAGTTGATAATCCAAAACTAGTACTAGAGGTTATAATTTGAAATTTTATAAAGAACCAAAAGGTACTGAAAATCGTACCCTTGTTGATGAATATGATCTTGATTTATCCTCATTACATTTTATTGATTATGTTAATGAATTAGTTCCTGATTCATTATATTATATTGATTTTGATTCTGAATTTACTCCTGAAGAAACTGCTGAATATGAATTTGGTTTAACTGTTGTTGGAACTGCTCAATTGTTTATTGATGGTGAATTGGTTGTTGATAACAAAACCAAACAAACTAAAGGTGAGTCCTTCTTTAATTGTGGTACAATTGAAGAAAGAGGAATTAAAAATTAACCAAAGGTCAAACTTATAAAATTACTGTTGAATTTGGTTCTGCTCAAACTTATACTTTGGGTAACTCTGCTGAATATTTTGGTGGTGGTATTAATTTAGGTTTGGCTAAAGTTATTGACGCAAAACAAGAAATTGCAAACGCTGTTGAATTGGCTAAATCAGTTGATAAAGTTGTCTTATGTACTGGTTTAACTGGAGAATGGGAAAGTGAATCATTTGATCGTCCACATATGAAATTGGAAGGATTACAAGATGAATTAATTACTGCTGTTATTAAAGCTAACCCAAATACAGTTATTGTTAATCAATCAGGTACTCCAGTTGAATTTCCAGAATTGGAAAAATATAAAGGTTTGCTTCAATGTTGGTTTGGTGGTAATGAATCAGGTAATGCAATTGCTGATGTATTATTTGGTGATGCTAATCCAAGTGGTAAATTATCTTTAACTTTCCCAAAATTGGGAATTGATAATCCAACTTATTTGAATTTTAAAACTGAAAGAGGTAGAGTTTTATATGGTGAAGATATTTTTGTTGGTTATAGATATTATGAAAAATTGGCTAGATCAGTTGCATTCCCATTTGGTTATGGTTTAAGTTATACTTCATTTGAATTGAATGATTTATCAGTTGAAGTTCTGAAAGATGAAGAAGAAGTTGAAGTTTCTGTGGTTGTTTCAAATACTGGTAATATTAAAGGTTCAGAAGTTGTTCAAGTTTACGTTGGTAAAGTTGAAACTGATGTAATTAGACCAGTTAAAGAATTGAAAGGATTTAAGAAAGTTGAATTATCACCAAATGAATCTAAAAATTGTTGTTAAATTACCAGTTAAATATTCTGCTTCATTTTTTGATGAATATGCTAATGAATGGTCTGTTCAAGCTGGTGAATATAATGTATTTGTTGGTAATTCAAGTGAAAATATTCCATTGGTTGGTTCATTTGATCTTAAAAAAGAATATTTCTGGACTGGTTTGTAAAGTTGGGGAATAATATAGATTTATAATAATGATAAGTATTATATAGAAATGATATACAGTTATAAACAATTTAATTTCAAATTATACTCAAAATGATGTGAGTTCTCTTTATTTGATAACCAACCCATTCTTTAGGTGTTGTTAGCAAAATTATATTAGGATGTGTATTCTTATGATGAGATTCCCGTCAGGACTCCTAGTATGTAGTAATGTAAAGATAGGATATATATTTAACTAACAGGAATTGATGATCTACCAGTGGTTCCCATTATATAACACCTCGTTTTCTTGAATCGATGAAGTTTGTGAGAAAACAGAAAAATAACAAGATAGTCATTATGTGCTGAATATGATAAACTAAGCACAAAAGTTTAGTTGACTATGATGATAATATCTTATCATGATAAATAATCTCCATAAACCAATTATCATTTGATCTTTGATTCTATATTAACGGAAAGAATTTATATCATCTGTTGCCAATTATCTTTTTTATTTTAATGGCACGACCACATTATCAAATATAGAATGACACATAGATCTAGAGTACAAATGGGTGGTACATTAATCCCTATAGGTTAAAGATAACGTTGATATACAATTAAACCTTTCAAATTCATCCATTAATTATGAATCCGATTTACTATTGGCAGTTATATATATTCTCAAATCTCAATATACTTTATACTTTTAGTCCTCATTTAATCTCAAGAATCCCCTACACTAGCGAATTACAACACAAATGTTATTTCTTGTTTTTAGTCCATTGATGTTTCTAATGATAATCAACACATTCTGTAAGTTTTTCTAATCATATTATTATTATTTCTGGACTGGATTACAAGTTACAAATTACAAATAATACAGATATGTATAATATAATATACTATGATAATGAAATGATATTCTATAAAGATATAAGTATATAAAATGTTTTGTTTTGTTATAACCAAATAATGTTTTCTCAAATGATATTTTATTGATAATCAACCCATTCTTTAGGTTTTCTAAACCCATTTTTCATAATATTTCTTACCACATGAATAACCTCTAAATGTGAAATCTTTATCAGGATTACAATGACATTTATGATCATATCTAAATTGAGAATTTAATGGACATTGGGTATAAACACCATGTCTATAACCAACATCTTCAAAATAATGAATTTTATCTTTTGGTAAAAATAAACTTGCAGCAATTGAATGAATTGGAGCATCCCCCAACGTTCATAAAAAAAAACCTGTTCTATCTAAATAATCAAAATATTTAGTATATGCTTCACTTCTCCAAAATTTAAATTTGCAATTTCAAAATTTGACCAAAAATGACATAAATTATAAGTTTTACCATTATCATCACTTACAAAATCCATAAAATTATTTTTGCCAAATATTGAGGATTTTCTTCAATGAATTTTTAGTATGACCCCATAAACTTTCAATTGTTGCTCTAAATTCATGAATTGAAATCGTAAAACCATAAACCTTATTATTATCTTCCATATATTTGAATAAATCATAATCTAAATCACAATGAATATCAATTCCTAGTTCAACTCTCCAATACCAATCATAATCATTTAATAATTCATTTCTCCAAAAATCCACTTTCAAATCTACACATATGTCTATAACTTTCAGAATCTCCATAAATTATTTTAGCTAATTTCATTTTTTTTCTACCTTCTTCAGCTTTTTTTAAATCAATCCATTCAGGATATGACCAATGTTCAGTTGGAATTTTACCATATTTTGTTTTACCTGATACTATAGAATTTGTCTTAACATTGGAAGAACATCAATGAAAATACACCGGATGTCCAATTACTCTAAATATCAATTGACAGATCATTTTGAATCCAACTTTCACACTGACCCTAATCGTATCAAACTCAATAACAAGTTATATGATGGTAAAGCTATGTACACTTTTATATGCCATACGACATCTTTTGTATGGAACCTTGCACGACTTTTTACTGCCTTTAAAAAACTTCAAATTCTTCGTGTCGTGAGATGAGACACCAATGTCGGAGGTGAGCAACATAATGTCTGAATTTTACAGCTACTCTGTCTTCGTTCCACGAACTCGAAGAGACACCTTTAAATGGGCATCATGCGGTACATACAGCAGTATGATTACCATACTTTGAGCTTCTTAGGCTATTAGGTTACTAACTTTACTATTACCAGTGGCAGCAAGGCATATCAAAGAAAGCATTATGACGTGCAATATTTGTTATTCTTGGTTCTTTGATATGCCACTTACTTGATATGCTCTTTACTTAGTATGCTGACATTTTGTTATTCCAGCTTCTTTATATGCATATTTATTTGTTATGCTGGTATTCTTTTGTTATGCCCAAACTTTGTTATGCTGATATTTTGTTATGCCGATAATTTGATATGCCAATTGTTTGATATGCCAATTGTTTGATATGCTATTTATTTGTTATGAAACTTTTCTGTTATGCAACTTTTCTGTTATGCTGTTTTTTGATATGCTTATTTATTTGATATGCAACTTTTCTGTTATGCCGGTATTTTGTGATGCTAACTTATTTGATATGTTTTTGTTTTTATGATATGCTGATTAGATTGTTATGCTGATTAGATTGTTATGCTGATGTTTTTGTGATGCAGTAGAATTTATTTTGTTATGCCACAAGTTGACGTGTTTTTTGCCATGCTTTTGCTTTTTCGATATGCCCACACTTTGTACCATGTTGCCCTGCTCAAATATCACCAGAGTAGCTTTGAAGATCCGTTTTAGAATAATGCTTCATATATATATCATGTGCATCAGTATCTATATTTTAAGAGTTGTCCTTTATTTCGTGTATACTATTACGTATTTCATATAAAATTTGCAACAAATCTAGACTAAATATACGCAACAAATACACTAAATTAGTACATGCTAATTTTATTACAATACACACTTTTTAATTAGTAATATTAGGTAAGATAAATATGAAGCAACATATTTGAACCATAATTGTACACATTGGGACCATTTAATAGTGGCTATTATGTATTGTAGCACTAAATGACAAATTGTGCACTGCGCACGACTTTTGCGACAATGAATTTAGTTGTGCAGACAGGAATCCACATACTACAATAGGCAACTCAACGACCCAGTTAAACATTCTAAATAGCAAATGTCTTTGAAATTGGGGCATTTATATAGCAACATTGGGGAACTAAATATTGTATAAGAAAACTAGGTAAATTACACTAGGGGTGTGACCGAAATTCGGTGTTGCAGGCTTAACAGGTCAGATCACAGATACAGACCCATATATTGAACAATTTACATAGGTTTGGTCATGATGGTATCACAATACTACCGTTTTAACTCTGTATTGTAGAGATACATAATATATTGATCAAATAAATTTCAAGTATTGCTGCACCCTTATCAAAGACTCTAATTATAATTGCATCAACTTTCTCAATGCTGGCATTTTATGGCCAACACTTCTCATCTCTTAGTCGTTTTCTCTAGCGTTAATGCATTATTGAGACCATGAATTACCAGTGATTCAAGCTTTAAAGTCTTTCAAATGATGAATTTGAACCTACTGGTGATGTATTTCTCCACTGTTCATTAATTTTGGCTACAGGACCCCAGTAAAGTCTCCACATTCGTAAGTTCAGAAAATTTGAAGTTAGAATCTAAACACAACTGGTAATTTATCATTGGAACAATTGATTTAAGGAATACTGGGATTAAATAAGAATGGAAGACTTTTGCCTGCCGTCAGGGACCATTATATACCTAATTTACCAGAAATTTAGTAAATCACCCCAAAAAAGACGCAATTGGGTATTATCAACTCAAATGAAATTAATTAGCATATTATAATGGATACATATTTTGGAATTGGTGGTAATTTGGTAAAATAGGTTCTGGTTGTAAGAAAAATAAGCGGACAAAAATAAATGTCGCAATTATCATTTCGTCACAGTTGCAAAGTTTGAACCAAATCAAAAAGTCGCATTTTGGCCATACTTTTTCCCTAATTTATCACTACCAAAAATTTCATGACAACACTAACCCATTTTGAACTACAATAAAAGCACATCTGCGCTACATAGAACTATAAGAGACGCTCTACAGCAGAATGGGCCAAGACACAACTTAGAAGTCATCATATTTCCAACTATTTCGTCTATATTTCCAGTGCTTTACAGCACAATACTATAACAATATTTGCTATCTATAGGGATATTTGTTGTCTTACAGGACAGATTCTGCTAACCATTTTCCGTATAATTCAAGAAACAAAAGCCATATCGCCAACATCAATTCTCACTAATATGATTGTTTATGAACTAGTTGGCTGGAGAACAACAAAATGTTTACTAATCTTACATAGCACCATTCATTTAACTTAATGGTTGCAGAACTTGATGTATGAAAATAAAATGTCACTAATGATGCTTCATACTTACAAAGTTTATAGACCTGTAAAAAGCTATTTATTAAATAAATAGCGAACAATTTGAACCGAGCAATATCCAAGAGATAGAATTTCATATGACTTTTTCAGATAGTGTCTATTGCATTGAAACCGGCATTAAATACTTGAATCTGAGATAGCAATGGCTGCATTTCTCGGTGATGCACCAGTACATACATGGCGCCAAATTTCTTGAGCTAATTGAATAACAATTCAAAGTAGAATTACTAAATCGTAACGTAACCCTGTAAACAAAATATTTTATATAACTAAATGAAACGCTTCGTATCAATATAACTAGTAAAGTATAACTGTTCAATTAATTTAGCTTCATTGTACATCATTTTCGATTAACAATGTCACCTATTCTGCTTGATAAATCATAATTGTACTCCGTTAGAGAAGGGTTTCCAAGTTAAATCTACCAATTGTAGGAGATGAAGACTTATGTTTGAGATAACAATGTAGAGTGCTCAATTTTGGGATTACTTTGAACTACAGGCAAGGGCACAACTAATCTTAGCATAAATTCTTTCTTACAGTGAGCAGTATCATCTGGCGTGGTAACTCCTGTTTAACAACTACTTAGAGTCCCAAACATAAAAGTTAACAAGCAATCTTAGAGTTGTAGCGGTACTGAATAATCAGCTTAATAATAACTGGTATGAGTATTAAAGTATGTTGTAATTAAGAATACTGATGTCTAAAAGTTTAATCAACATATTATTTTTAATATTTGGCAGTGTCTTTTGCAAGTGTTATTAATATGTTGATACTTGGGAGAGGATTCCAAAATATTACAGGAAGTATTACTTATCTTGTTTCACAAGACTTCTTACATTGTTCAATTCATGATTCATAAATCGTCTAATACGTTAATTACAGAAGTGTATGCATAGTAATTCGGTTTATAGAGAGTTATTATTTGGGCATCGACTAATAGATTACCTAAAAGCACCTATTGAATAAGTTGTTAATAATATTAGATGTGAATGTATCGCTGGTCAATGTAGTTCACAATCATCTGTTATCTACGTAACGCTCATTTATGATTTAGCATAACAGCATTAGTTGAAAGACGTTTATCTTATAGTTTCCTTAACCGCAATATCAATCAACCTAATAACATACTCGGTGCTAACTATCATCACGTAATCTTGCATAAGACATTCAATAGATATATAAATTCAAGTTTAATATGGTTATGCGTACTACTGTATAATCAAAACACTATATGTGCCCATTAAAATAAGCAGCCTTTTCATATATATGGCTACAGAAACCTTGCTCTTGCCTAGACTACCACACATTGAGAAGCAATGAAATAGTGGGCTATCTGCTAGTAGAACTTATTTTGTTAGATTCTGATCAGATCACACAAGTATTTGGTTATTCCTAAATGAATCACCAACCCCAATTAGAAGTAATTGTATAAATGTAAGTTACTTTATTCTATATTCTTGTCTTCATTTGGTTAAGTATCCTCTGTTACATTAAAATTATTTGACTATACCCAAGTATAAATTAAACGTCTCTAAAATAATAAGAATTAACACATATAATCAAAAAACGGGAATTAAATAACTGGTTTTCCTAATTAATTCCCAATCGTAGTTAGAAATTGTGGAATAAGATAATTAATTATTTATGTTAGTATAACACCGAGAAATATCTGAAAACTACTTTTAAACTGTTCTATTCTTCCCAGAGTGTAAGCTTTTAGGAAATAATACACTGGAGATAGTATCTACTACAACTACATTTCCAACATAAACGGTGCTTAGATAATTCCAATAATCTATTAACAAAGATATTAGTCGAATTTGGCAACAGTCAGTACTATGTTAAAAATCAAAAAGCACCTGGAGATATGGTCCTGAAGTCATTTCATATATGCTAATAATCATTGATGCCCTGAAGTATAGAGTAACAAAATTCTGATACAATTGGGTATTAAAATCTTAGTGGTTCCCCAGGCAACGTTTACAAAATGTCACTGTGACCTAAAACTGTCACATAAACATTCGAATAAAGTAGCAGTGAAGATTGATGTTGGCGATATGGCTTTTGTTTCTTGAATTATACGGAAAAATGGTTAGCAGAATCTGTCCTGTAAGACAACAAATATCCCTATAGATAGCAAATATTGTTATAGTATTGTGCTGTAAAGCACTGGAAATATAGACGAAATAGTTGGAAATATGATGACTTCTAAGTTGTGTCTTGGCCCATTCTGCTGTAGAGCGTCTCTTATAGTTCTATGTAGCGCAGATGTGCTTTTATTGTAGTTCAAAATGGGCTAGTGTTGTCATGAAATTTTTGGTAGTGATAAATTAGGGGAAAAAAGTATGGCCAAAAATGCGACTTTTTTGTTTTGGTTCAAACTTTGCAACTGTGACGAAATGATAATTGCGACATTTATTTTTGTCCGCTTATTTTTCTTACAACCAGAACCTATTTTACCAAATTACCACCAATTCCAAAATATGTATCCATTATAATATGCTAATTAATTTCATTTGAGTTGATAATACCCAATTGCGTCTTTTTTGGGGTGGTTTGCTAAATTTCTGGTAACATTAGGTATATAATGGTCCCTGACGGCAGGCAAAAAGTCTTCCATTCTTATTTAATCCCAGTACTTCCTTAAATCAATTGTTCCAATGATAAATTACCAGTTGTGTTTAGATTCTAACTTCAAATTTTCTTGAACTTACGAATGTGGAGACTTTACTGGGGTCCTGTAGCCAAAATTAATGAACAGTGGAGAAATACATCACCAGTAGGTTCAAATTCATCATTTGAAAGACTTTAAAGCTTGAATCACTGGTAATTCATGGTCTCAATAATGCATTAACGCTAGAGAAAACGACTAAGAGATGAGAAGTGTTGGCCATAAAAAGCCAGCATTGAGAAAGTTGATGCAATTATAATTAGAGTCTTTTGATAAGGGGTGCTGCAATACTTGAAATTCTATTTGATCAATATATTATGTATCTCTACAATACAGAGTTAAAACGGTAGTATTGTGATACCATCATGACCAAACCTATGTAAATTGTTCAATATATGGGTCTGTATCTGTGATCTGGCCTGTTAAGCCTGCAACACCGAATTTCGGTCACACCCCCTAGTGTAATTTACCTAGTTTTCTTATACACAATACGTAGTTCCCCAATGTTGCTATATAAATGCCCCAATTTCAAAGACATTTGCTCTTTAGAATGTTTAACTGGGTCGTTGAGTTGCCTATTGTAGTATGTGGATTCCTGTCTGCACAACTAAATTCATTGTCGCAAAAGTCGTGCGCAGTGCACAATTTGACATTTAGTGCTGCATTATGTAATAGCCACTAGTAAACGGTCCCAATGGTGTACAATTATGGCCAAAATATGTTGCTTCATATCTATCTTACCTAATATTACTAATCAAAAAGTGTGTATTGTAATACAATTAGCATGTACTAATTTAGTGTATTTGTTGCGTATATTTAGTCTAGATTTGTTGCAAATTTTATATGAAATACGTAATAGTATACACGAAATAAAGGACAACTCTTAAAATATAGATACTGATGCACATGATATATATATGAAGCATTATTCTAAAACGGATCTTCAAAGCTACTCTGGTGATATTTGAGCAGGGCAACATGGTACAAAGTGTGGGCATATCGAAAAAGCAAAAGCATGGCAAAAAACACGTCAACTTGTGGCATAACAAAATAAATTCTACTGCATCACAAAAAAAACATCAGCATAACAATCTAATCAGCATAACAATCTAATCAGCATATCATAAAAACAAAAACATATCAAATAAGTTAGCATCACAAAATACCGGCATAACAGAAAAGTTGCATATCAAATAAATAAGCATATCAAAAAAACAGCATAACAGAAAAGTTGCATAACAGAAAAGTTTCATAACAAATAAATAGCATATCAAACAATTGGCATATCAAACAATTGGCATATCAAATTATCGGCATAACAAAATATCAGCATAACAAAGTTTGGGCATAACAAAAGAATACCAGAATAACAAATAAATATGCATATAAAGAAGCTGGAATAACAAAATGTCAGCATACTAAGTAAAGAGCATATCAAGTAAGTGGCATATCAAAGAACCAAGAATAACAAATATTGCACGTCATAATGCTTTCTTTGATATGCCTTGCTGCCACTGGTAATAGTAAAGTTAGTAACCTAATAGCCTAAGAAGCTCAAAGTATGGTAATCATACTGCTGTATGTACCGCATGATGCCCATTTAAAGGTGTCTCTTCGAGTTCGTGGAACGAAGACAGAGTAGCTGTAAAATTCAGACATTATGTTGCTCACCTCCGACATTGGTGTCTCATCTCACGACACGAAGAATTTGAAGTTTTTTAAAGGCAGTAAAAAGTCGTGCAAGGTTCCATACAAAAGATGTCGTATGGCATATAAAAGTGTACATAGCTTTACCATTATATAACTTGTTATTGAGTTTGATACGATTAGGGTCAGTGTGAAAGTTGGATTCAAAATGATCTGTCAATTGATATTTAGAGTAATTGGACATCCGGTGTATTTTCATTGATGTTCTTCCAATGTTAAGACAAATTCTATAGTATCAGGTAAAACAAAATATGGTAAAATTCCAACTGAACATTGGTCATATCCTGAATGGATTGATTTAAAAAAAGCTGAAGAAGGTAGAAAAAAAATGAAATTAGCTAAAATAATTTATGGAGATTCTGAAAGTTATAGACATATGTGTAGATTTGAAAGTGGATTTTTTTGGAGAAATGAATTATTAAATGATTATGATTGGTATTGGAGAGCTGAACTAGGAATTGATATTTATTGTGATTTAGATTATGATTTATTCAAATATATGGAAGATAATAATAAGGTTTATGGTTTTACAATTTCAATTCATGAATTTAGAGCAACAATTGAAAGTTTATGGGGTCATACTAAAAAATTCATTGAAGAAAATCCTCAATATTTGGCAAAAAGTAATTTTATGGATTTTGTAAGTGATGATAATGGTAAAACTTATAATTTATGTCATTTTTGGTCAAATTTTGAAATTGCAAATTTAAATTTTTGGAGAGGTGAAGCATATACTAAATATTTTGATTATTTAGATAGAACAGGGTTTTTTTTTTATGAACGTTGGGGGGATGCTCCAATTCATTCAATTGCTGCAAGTTTATTTTTACCAAAGGATAAAATTCATTATTTTAAAGATGTTGGTTATAGACATGGTGTTTATACCCAATGTCCATTAAATTCTCAATTTAGATATGATCATGAATGTCATTGTAATCCTGATAAAGATTTCACATTTAGAGGTTATTCATGTGGTTAGAAATATTATGAAAAAATGGGTTTAGAAAAACCTAAAGAATGGGTTAATTATCAATAAAATATCATTTGAGAAAAACATTATTTGGTTATAACAAAACAAAACATTTTATATACTTATATCTTTATAGAATATCATTTCATTATCATAGTATATTATATTATACATATCTGTATTATTTGTAATTTGTAACTTGTAATCCAGTCCAGAAATAATAATAATATGATTAGAAAAACTTACAGAATGTGTTGATTATCATTAGAAACATCAATAGACTAAAAACAAGAAACAACATTTGTGTTGTAATTCGTTAGTGCAGGGGATTCTTGAGATTAGATGATGACTAAAAGTATAAAGTATATTGAGATTTGAGAATATATATAACTGCCAATAGTAAATCGGATTCATGATTAATGGATGAATTTGAAAGGTTTATTTGTATATAAACGTTATTTTTAACCTATAGGGATTAATGCACCACCCATTTGTACTCTAGATCTATGTATCATTCTATATTTGATAATGTGGTCGTGCCATTAAAATAAAAAAGATAATTGGCAACAGATGATATAAATTCTTTCCGTTAATATAGAATCAAAGATCAAATGATAATTGGTTTATGGAGATTATTTATCATGATAAGATATTATCATCATAGTCAACTAAACTTTTGTGCTTAGTTTATCATATTCAGCACATAATGACTATCTTGTTATTTTTCTGTTTTCTCACAAACTTCATCGATTCAAGAAAACAAGGCGTTATATAATGGGAACCACTGGTAGATCATCAATTCCTGTTAGTTAAAGATATATCCTATCTTTACATTACTACATACTAGGAGTCCTGACGAGAATCTCATCATAAGAATACACATCCTAATATAATTTTGCTAACAACACCTAAAGAATGGGTTGGTTATCAAATAAAGAGAACTCACATCATTTTGAGTATAATTTGAAATTAAATTGTTTATAACTGTATATCATTTCTATATAATACTTATCATTATTATAAATCTATATTATTCCCCAACTTTACAAACCAGTCCAGAAATATTCTTTTTTAAGATCAAATGAACCAACCAATGGAATATTTTCACTTGAATTACCAACAAATACATTATATTCACCAGCTTGAACAGACCATTCATTAGCATATTCATCAAAAAATGAAGCAGAATATTTAACTGGTAATTTAACAACAATTTTTAGATTCATTTGGTGATAATTCAACTTTCTTAAATCCTTTCAATTCTTTAACTGGTCTAATTACATCAGTTTCAACTTTACCAACGTAAACTTGAACAACTTCTGAACCTTTAATATTACCAGTATTTGAAACAACCACAGAAACTTCAACTTCTTCTTCATCTTTCAGAACTTCAACTGATAAATCATTCAATTCAAATGAAGTATAACTTAAACCATAACCAAATGGGAATGCAACTGATCTAGCCAATTTTTCATAATATCTATAACCAACAAAAATATCTTCACCATATAAAACTCTACCTCTTTCAGTTTTAAAATTCAAATAAGTTGGATTATCAATTCCCAATTTTGGGAAAGTTAAAGATAATTTACCACTTGGATTAGCATCACCAAATAATACATCAGCAATTGCATTACCTGATTCATTACCACCAAACCAACATTGAAGCAAACCTTTATATTTTTCCAATTCTGGAAATTCAACTGGAGTACCTGATTGATTAACAATAACTGTATTTGGGTTAGCTTTAATAACAGCAGTAATTAATTCATCTTGTAATCCTTCCAATTTCATATGTGGACGATCAAATGATTCACTTTCCCATTCTCCAGTTAAACCAGTACATAAGACAACTTTATCAACTGATTTAGCCAATTCAACAGCGTTTGCAATTTCTTGTTTTGCGTCAATAACTTTAGCCAAACCTAAATTAATACCACCACCAAAATATTCAGCAGAGTTACCCAAAGTATAAGTTTGAGCAGAACCAAATTCAACAGTAATTTTATAAGTTTGACCTTTGGTTAATTTTTAATTCCTCTTTCTTCAATTGTACCACAATTAAAGAAGGACTCACCTTTAGTTTGTTTGGTTTTGTTATCAACAACCAATTCACCATCAATAAACAATTGAGCAGTTCCAACAACAGTTAAACCAAATTCATATTCAGCAGTTTCTTCAGGAGTAAATTCAGAATCAAAATCAATATAATATAATGAATCAGGAACTAATTCATTAACATAATCAATAAAATGTAATGAGGATAAATCAAGATCATATTCATCAACAAGGGTACGATTTTCAGTACCTTTTGGTTCTTTATAAAATTTCAAATTATAACCTCTAGTACTAGTTTTGGATTATCAACTTGTTTACCTAAACCTGGTAAAAATTTATTAGCATAACAACCAACAGTATATTTTGGTTCCTTAGTCAATTTTTCTGAAATTGAGTCAAATGGAGTAGTAGTATAATAGGCTCTTAATGAAGCTGAACCACCACCACAATAAACTGCATTCTTAGCATTTGGACCAATAATAGCAACAGATTCATCTTTAGATAATGGTAAAATATTGTCTTCATTTTTAATAAAACAATAGAATTTTGAGCCAATTTACGTAATAAAGCTCTGGTTTCTGGAGTATTGTTTTCGGTATCTTCAGGGGCATTTTCAGCAACTCCAGAATCTTTAACTGCTCTATTAATTAAAGTTAAAACATTTTTCATGGTTGGACCTAAAATAACATGAGATCCTTTATGTTTAGCTTCTTCAGCCATCAATTCACCAGCTGAATACAACAATTCAGTATCAAAAGTTGAAGCTAAACCAGTACCACATGGGAAACATGCGGATGGAACAGAATTAAAAGATTTGGTACCTGTAATACCATTTGGACCATTGGAAACTCTTAAACTTGGAATATCAAGTCTTGGGATTGGAACAGTATGCCAAAAATCTTTTCCTGCAATTAATTAAATTTTCTCTACAAGAGTTAATTCTTCTAAAATTTGATCAACATCAAATGAAGTCATGATTGAAGTAAGTTAGTTAGTTAGTTAGTTAATTAGTTGATTAATCTATCAATTGAGTTTAGAATTATTCAAGGAGGGGATATGATGGTCAATTCATATCTTCTTTTATTTTTTTTCAAATGTTGAAATAATAAATGTTGGGGAGATGTAAGACACTGGAAGAGTTAGTCCGAAAAATCCTTTCCTTCCTCTCCTCCTCCTCCTATAATACCTGAAGTTGTAATATGAACACATGCTCGGGCCGAGAAAGTTGCACTAGACTTGCGGCTTAACCAGAAAGACTTCACCGATCAAAAAGACTGTCGAAGTCGATAACAGCAAAACAAAGTGGGGGACTCAGACCAAAAAAATGGTAGGATCTGAGACAAAAAAAAACGGTGGGGACGGAAAAAGAGGGAGGACGGCCCGAGAGTTACACAATCTGAAAGAAAACAAAGGCACCGGAGATCGGATAGAAGAGGAAAAACCCTGGAGAAGAGCTAATTAAACAAAGAGATGCAGAGAATAAAAAATAATAATCCAGATTAATAATAATAAAACTTCCAAGAATTTTTTCTGATCGGAATTACTTATCTTGAAAGTTATAACCCAATGTTATGTACTCTACATGTGTATGTACATTTACAAGTCTCGTCAATGTATGTGTAATGTGTATGATGGGGGGGAGAAGGGGAGGTAGAATTAATCCCGGTTCTAACAAATACTTGTAAATGTACGCTCGTAATAGTTAAATAACCACATTCTGACTCAGGAATTGAAGAAAATTCCCCAGTCGGAAAATTTAAGTTGTTATGCATTTCCAAGAAAAGTACAGCCACTTGTAAAAAGTCTGAACCTTTTTTTTCCTTTTAAAGTGGTAGTGTACTGAATAAAATGAGAAACCTAGGTAGATTTTTTCGTGCGTTGCCCAATTATTACCGTTTTAAAAAATGAAGTTTAACATTACCACCATTCCAATTGGGAATATGTCATGGATAATGAATGGTATGGTCCCCGTGGGACTTATTAAAAAAAGTGAGGCTATAATAGTAGCTGAATAGGACGTTTAGCTCTTAAAAGTTTACCTTTTACAAGGTTGGCAAGATTTACTAGAAACTCTCAACGAAAATGCTTCAAAAAAATAGTTAAGAGATGTAACAAGTGAAATAATAACAACAGTGTTATGATGCAGTAGTAGTTTCTATAGTCGCTGTAGCCTTTGTTTTGTATTTTAAAATTAATAATTGAGCTTTCTAAGCACGGACCGTCAAACGACGAAAGATCATTTTCCGTCGTTGGCCGAAGTTCGCACTTTTTTTAGAAAGAGAAAAAAGGTTCAGACTTTTTACAAGGTGACTGTATAATTTTACCGCGCGATTGGGAAGATGAAGAAGACAATTGGTCATTGGCCACAATCACCCAGATTGTGGGATATAATCAGCCAAAACCTCTTGATTTCCGTCGACTAGCAACGCCTTGAAAAAAGGAAAACAGAAACCAGTGGTTATTCAAAAAAGATTCTCTCAAAATGAATAATATAATTCTCTTCATATTTTATGGATGAAAGAGACCAGAACAGGTACAAGTTACTTGGAGATGAGAACACTTGGCGAAATATTTACTGTATTCTTTCGCCACAGGTATCAATTGAATATTAAATTAAATCTAAAATAAGCGTAGGGTTAATATTTATTGATTCGGAAAAAAAAAAAATACCGAATAATCTGCATTGTTGTGGGGAAGAGTGGTGGGGAAATAAATGCGGACACTAAGTCGCGCGCGATGGAAACCACCCCTGTTGGTTGTATAGTATCGGTGTACTAATTTGGATACCTCTAGCAATATCAAGCAATAGCTTAATGTTAAGCAATAGTCTAATGTTAAGCAATAGCTTAATGTTAAGTAATTATTGGATTATAGAAATACCAGTTTTATCCATCCTGGTTACGATGAGGAATCAAGATTTTGGGATATGAACAGGATTAATAGCAAATCTAATAGCACAAAATAATAATAAAAATAATAATAATAATAAAATAATATTGACTCAAAAGCCAATAATTGGGGGGAAGAGAAATATCTCCACTTCCAGTTTTTGATAATAAAAATTAACATGTTAATAAGGAACAGCGGTTGAGGTACTTACGTTTTGGCGATGTTTTGAGTAACTTTGTCACCAATGTTGGCTGAGGTTTAAAATCAAAACGTAGGTCTATAAATAAGAGCATTATTTTCGTTCTGATTACTTGAATTTACTTTTTTTCAATCTACATACAAACATATATTTTAACATAACAACTATATTATGTCAGACATTACTAAAAAAGGTGCTTCAGTTGATTATATTGAAGAGTTGGTTCTGACGGGAGACAATTTAACCGAAGAAGAAACTATTGATAAGTACTTATATTTGGATAAGCCGTTCTACCGTTACAAATTTTTAAACGTATTACATTGGTTTATCTTCTTGAATACAATCAGTTCTACTGTTACCGGATATGATGGTAGTATGTTAAATGGGTTGCAAATTGTTCCCAGTTGGGGTGAGAAAATGGGTCACCCAACTGGTGCTATTTTGGGTGCTTTAGCTAATGGTAGTACCTTTGGTGGTCTTGCTTCTGTGTTTTTGCTTCTTGGTTATGTGACAACTATGGGAGAAAGCCAACTGTCATTATTGGACTGATAATTGCCATTATTGGAGCTGTTTTGCAAGGTGCATCAAACAGCTATGGATTCTTTCTTGGTGCCAGAGTGGTAATTGGGTTGGGATCTAGTTTGAATGGTGTTGCATCTCCTTGTTTAATTTCCGAATTATCGTATCCAAAATATAGAGACACTTGTACTTCCTTTTACAGTACATTTTGGTATTTTGGTGCAACAATTGCTGCATGGGTAACTTATGGGACACATACATTAGATACTAGTTACGCATGGAAAATTCCATCTTATTTACAAGGGTTCTTGCCATTGGTACAACTTATTGCGTTTTACTGGGTTCCAGAGTCTCCTCGTTTCTTGGTTTCCAAGGGAAAGATAGATCAAGCAAGTCAAGTCTTAAGAAAGTATCATACAGGTGATGATTACTCCGAACAGGCAACAAGGTTGGTAGAATTTGAAGTAAAAGAAATTTCCGCAGCTTTGGAAGCTGAGAAAATACAGAATGCAACTAAATATACCGATTTCATTACTATGCCAACTTACAGAAAGAGATTATTCTTCGTAATCTTTGTGCCATTCTTTATGCAATTATCAGGTAATGGTTTGGTATCTTACTACTTGAATAAAGTGTTGGATACCATTGGAATCACAGCAGCTTCAAAACAGTTGCAAATCAATGGTGCATTGATGGTTTATAACTTGGTGGTGTCATGGGCGCTTACACAGACGGTTCGATTCTTTAAAAGAAGAACATTATTTTTGCAAGCTGCTGTGGGAATGATGATCTGTTACATATTTTGGACAGCGCTTTCCGCTAGATTTGCCTTGACTGGTTTTACAGACACCGGATTAGCCAATGGTGTCTTGGCATTCATTTTCTTGTACTACTTGGCTTATAACTCTGGTACCACTACAATAACTTACCTTTACATTTCTGAAATTTTGCCATATTCACATCGTGCAAAGGGATTTAATATTTTCCAATTTTTTAATTTTGTGTTCGTCCTTTATAACGGTTTTGTTAATCCAATTGCCATGGATGCTATTGGATGGAAATATTACATTGTTTATACTTGTATCCTTGCTGTCGATGTGGTAGTTATTTACTTTACATTTGTTGAAACTTCTGGATATACCTTGGAAGAAGTTGCTCTCGTATTTGGAGACGATCCGGTCAATATAGAGGCACATTTTGCTGGCACTAGTGAAAACCTTCCGCTATACACAAAGAAAATGTTTAAATATTGTCACAGAATATCAACAGACTGTGACTAAGTTAAAAGTGTTTGACACTACGTGGTTGAATTTAAGAGGTTGTACTAGTTTCTATACATAATGATTGTTATTATTAATTAATATACAAATTATATAAAACTCAAAGATCCTTCTCTCTTTATTTATAGTCTTCATAATTAGCATAAATTTAAGATAGCATCAACCTAAAAAATTAGTTAAATTTGGTGTACTTTCACATTACGATGCCAGCTAGTACTCATTTCTGGAAATTAGACGAACATGACGGGGGCTAGCTAAGCACACTGTTAGTCCCACTAGGGACCTGTTTCCGCACCCACCCACCTGGGTGGAGAGCGACGGGCCGAATCTGGGATCACCCGGCCCAGCCCTACAGCGCAGGTCCCCATCGTTTTTGGAGGACCGCGTAACCCCCTGGCCCAAGGGAGGAGGTACCGGGTATTACAAGAGGACTGGTCACAAGCCCTCATACCCGGTCCTCTAGTCTACAATTTTACTATCGGGATACCATAGAATAAAATTCCTATCCCGATAGTATAGAAGGTAACTGTGACTGATTTTTACCTCCTACTGAAGAACCTTCACTAATCTACATTGTCCTTTTTTATTTTTGCGTGGATCCTTTAATAAGTTCAAGATAATGATCTGCCCAAATTACTCTCTTCTTTGGAAGGTTCTTCTTCAATGCTTGTGTATTAACAAGAACATCAATGGTCGGTATCCTCTTGTAATTATATGTGCTTTCTTTGTAATACTCCTCTATCATTTGGATCCTAATGGTTGTCAAGAATAATAATGAGGCATTAATCATTAGAAATGATCGGACAATATAAATTAATTATGGATTCAATTCTGTTATATCTTTTTGTAATCTTTGGATTCAGCTTAATTATATTATTCTTGAGACAACTATCAACTCTCATTCAAAGTACTCCAAGTTAGTAAATGAGCAAGAACCTGATGTTATTAGTATGATTGGTACTTACCGATATACTTATTTGATGTATTCATCCATAAAATGATTGAAACTTGTTGATAACAAGTAAACAAATAGAAAGAAAGGAAAAAAAAATGTGTTGAAAAATAAAAATATTTTGATAAAAGAAAAAAAACAATTTGGGTTTTTATAGTTGTCTATTTGTAAACATTTTTCTGATATGCTGCAAAGTATGAGATCTGGCTTGTGCAACTTCGCACGACCGTCTCTAAATGCTACCATTATTACTTCAAGGTGACTATTGTGTAATTGTCACACAGTTTACCCCAAAACTGCTAAGCAAACCAAGAAATGCTAATAACTCAACAACTTAATATAACGTAAGTTACTAGACTTTATGGAATGGTCAGGGTAAAAATAAAGCAGGTGATATCAATAACGGGAATGAATATTCTCTTAAGTGAGTTCTGAATATGAACTAACACTTAGAATAAGTATAAATCAAGTAAATCTAATAATATGATAATTACTCTTAAACGTCGATACTATATAAAAGTACTATGTAAATATATTTTCTTTCTCTCGTCCTTAAATACTATTTGCTGGTTAATGCTCCTGCGTATAAACAATTAGCTCCTTTTCTTGAAATTTGTTAATTCGCTCAAGTGGGGATAATTCATAACTTAAGCTTTCTAATATACTTTTCTTAAATAGCGCACTTTTGGTCTAGTCACAGTACAACACCTTAACTATTAATTACCATATAATAAGCCAAGTGTTGTTACTCTGTGACAGCTCCCTCTCATTTTTGGTTTCTTAGCACCAGTTCCAAGAAGTGCACGACTGTCTCTTCTAGTTAAGCGAAATTGAAAAAAGAAAAAAAAAATTAAATCCAAGTAAATGAGTTCCGAAATGAACAGAAACAATAGAAATTCATAGAACCATAAGTTTTTATATATCATGTTAGTGGCAAGTAAAGGAGTATTAGTTCAATGTGACCCTTCAATCAAAGCACTAATTATACAAATTGATTCAACTAGCCCAGGCATAATACTAGAGGAGTTAGACGATACCCATTTGTTAATCCAACACGACAAGGTTGATGTCGTGAAGGCGGAGTTAAACAGATTGCTATCCAAAAACATATATAATCCCTTTGATGAAGAATAAGATTACATGACTGTGAGCACTAATAGTCATGAATCTGGTGGTATTGTTTTCAGACGTTCTTGCAATTATAAATATAGATTTCAGTTTTTCAATGGTGCCAGGGCAAAAACAATTAGATATTTCATTACCACAGATACACAAATGAAGTAAGTATTGCATTAAATGATTATAGATACTATTTGGATTATGTTTTTTTTGCCTATGATAACACTCTGATAGTGGGGAACTATATGCTGTTTGTTAAATTGTGGAATTATTACTTGGTTGCATATGGAATAGCTAGTTAACCAAAGTATCTGACTCAAGAGAAGCTGTATTTAAATATCAGTTTCACATAACACTAATCTTGAATACTATCATCAGGGAATAATATGGCATATTACACTACAGGATACTGTATAGAGAAAACATAGATATACGGACCTTCAATTCTATTCGCTAGCACCACTTCTCTAATAGACCATATGTGGCTTCAATAATTATCTTTAGTCGCTAAAAATGTTCCCTATATTATCTCACGATAAATTATTCATCTATATACCAATGTACAATTTCAGTCTTCGACTTGGGTTAACGGGGACGGAGAATTTTCAACTTCGGCGAGACGTCTATCTTTAAGATCTAAATCATCCAATATACTCTCATCAAATTGCAAGGATTCGTTGCTTTTGTTTTCGAGCTTACTCTCATTATATAACTGGGTTATCATTTCTGTGATATATCCATAAATAGAGTCCACCTCTGTAGTTCCATTGAATTGTTCTTTTTCCTCGTCATCCATATTTTGAATGGTTGCAGCTAACCTATTATAGTAATTTTCATAAATCACAACGATTGCATTTGCTAAATTATTCATTAAAAAGTGACCAACCACTGGATCTTCAAGGAACAGTGTAATTCTTGCGTAATAGGAGGGTATCTCAGAAATTAAGTTGTCTCTAAACGAACAGATAGCTGAAAGTGATGCCTTAGATTTGGATTCAGATAGAATTAATGGCTCACATATTGAGTTCGAGCACTCATTTATTAAGATAGCGACGGCATTTTGAAGCTCAATTTCAATTTCTTGGTTCGCATCAATCATGTTACTAATAATCTTTGGTACTGCCTTACCTGCCAAATCAATCAAACCGTTGTTGTTAAGTTTGAAATTTCGGGTTTTAATCATTTGCCAAATATCAACCAATCCACTAGTGAAATCAATCTCATAATCAGATCGGGTATATTGAATGTCAAAGGTATTGATTTGACGTCTTAGAATAAGCAAATTTTTGAGATAGATCAACTTTGCATCGATGGTCCCCATGTGCGTTGTGGCCAACGTTAGAAACTCACCACGGAGTAACTCAATACAGGCATGAACAATATAATGAGCCAAGTCATCAAAAACCACGGAGTTAATTAATTCGTAAATATTCGATAACAAAGTTAAGGATTTACCAAGTGGCAAGTAAATATCAGGAAACAAATTCTCACTATATTCGGCCTCCAATGATTCATTTCTCCTGACGTCCCCAGTAGAGCCACCGCTGACTTCATATCCACATTTTAGATCTGCGACACTTGGTTTGAAATGAATCAATCTATCGTCAACATATTTCTGAATACGGAAAACCAACCGACTCTGGACCTCATCAAGCAACGGCTGAAAAAGCACTCCATAATCAACCAGAAGTTCACCAATAGAGTTACCAGCTTGGATTAATGATCCATCCGGATCTTGGTTATCAAACTCATAATATTTTTGCAACAAAGTCGTCAACTGGCACAAATGGCTAATATTCAGCTCTCGCAATACAAGCAACCTCGTCACATCATATAACGGTTCTAAAACTTTCTTCAAGAACAGATAAAATTCCTCATTCATATACTTATCAGAAGTTCGCGGAGCAAAGAATTTCTTGAACAAAACGAGTTCCTTTCCAATAATTTTCTCAAAATAGGATATCTGGTCTTGACAAGCTTGGACTAGTTCTTCAGTGCTACTTGTATAAATCTTCTCAATTGAAGAAGTTTTATCAATATATAATTTCAAAAATGCGAGCCTATCACCAAAATACTTATTCAAGACATCATGTAATAAACCATTGTATTCAACATGGATTGTCGCCCTTTGCTGAATTTGCATCACCAATTCATTAAAGGTGTCCTGATTATCCTTAAGATAATTACTATACTCATGGTATAATAATAAGTCAATTGTAAAATGAGCTTGCTTCGTCTCCAGAATCTCATGGCTTAACTTATTATTCACAGAATCTGCAATAGACTTTAACTCCTTGTTTAAAAAATTTCGAATCAACGAGAGTGCCCTTGTCATACATTGTCTAAAACGGCTGGCGTATAGTTCGGACTGAGTAAAATCTGGGTGATCTTCAACAAATTTCAATGATAAATCAAGTTTTTTCAAAATAGAATCAATGAAGAATTCCCTTCTGGAATTCAATAAATGAGTTCCGGATCGTGACAAATTTTTAGTTACAAAGTCCAACAACTCAAAGTGTTGCAAGTAGTCATTAATTTGCTCGTACTTATTTTGATACTTTGTCTGTACGTCCAAGAGTTCATTGGCCTCCCTATCAAAATCAAGTGTGTCATGGGATATCTTGCTATATTTGGACATCATGGATTCAACGTTTGACAAAATGTCGTCTGCATCGTCGACAAATTCTTTTACTTGCACTTTGTTTTGCCTAACAATATTTTGGAAATTCAATACAGTATTTAATTGATAATCATTGATGATTGCTATGTGCTGAGGATCCAATATAATGTCATAATTGTACGTGTTGAGATACCGAGCTTGAATATTTTGTGCCTCGGATTCTGTGAACGGGTATGTAGTATGAAATGGTGTGATATAATTGGATTCATGTTGGCTCTTAATGTCATCAGAACCATAAACAACTGACTTTGTTCTACCAAGTCTGAATGCTTGCATCGAAGGCGTACTGATCACGCTCTCATGAGTACTGTGACCTCTAAGAGATTGTCTAAGCGATTCCCGTCATTAGAATTGCTCGGTACATCGTTAGCAATCTTTTGAACAATAGATTTGCTTCTACCTCTAGGCATAATTGAATGCAAATAAACCAATTAAAAATAGCTGAAAGTAAACACCAACACTATTAATGTTTTCCTTTGATTAGGTGAGTTGACTGTTAGATTTTCCCATTTTTCAATTTTTAATTCGTCGTATTATTTTTTAATTTTTTTTTTGTTGGTTAAGATCACACGTAATCAGGCAAATTACGTTAACTAAATCCGGAACCAGAACTGGAAATGATGAGCTCACCATTTATTTTCTTTTTTTTTTTTTTAATATTTTGCAGAGAAGACGCGTAAAATCAACTCTCATAATACCAACATTAAGTTATCGAAATGAATGATCCTAGAGATGAAACGGTTGACTCCGATGACCTTTTGACAGAGGATTCATCTGATGAATTAAAGGATTTGGTCAAGGAGTTTGAGTTAAAATATGAAAAATTGAAAAAACAAAAGAAACTCAAAAAATTAGCTCGTATGGAAGAGACCAGTCGAAAGGTACATAAAGAAAATCAAACAGAAGTCCCTCAAACACCTGAAAAACAAAAAAGAACCATTGAAATGGACTTGAAAGTTGATAGATTACCCGAACAGGATCCCAAACCCTTCGTCTCCGAACAGCCATCGAATTTTGTAAAAAAGTTGTACGAAACAAATTTCACTCCGAGTATACCAAGTGTTCCCAGGATTGATTATTCGAAAAGAAAGCTCGAGTTTCAACTAGACAAGTACCAAACGAAACCCATTACCGTATATGATGAGCTAGAGCCTATTTCCAAAATTCATCTACGGACAAGATACCTTACCTCATCCCAGGTCCAGGCAGCCATTGAAGACATTGATAGTGAGATGAAGTTTCTAAAGATTGAAAAGCTATTGGCAAAAACAAATAAATCAAATAACTACTCAGAACCACCTTATTCTAACTGGTGTCTAGTGGCTTTTGTTTTGCACAAATCACCGGTCCAGGTTGCATCAAATAATTCCAAATATATGAAATTGAGAGTAGGTAGTTTTGTGAACTCCATCGAGATAATGCTCTTTGAGAAAACATTTGAGAAATATTTCAAAGTTCAACCAGGTGACTTGTTATTTATTTTAAACCCGATCATCAACAAATACGAAATTCAAGTTAGTAAAGATAGATACCGATCAGGGTTCAATTTGAAAATAGATAGTTTGAATTTGTCAAGTATTTTAGAGGTGGGATCCGTTAGAGATTTTGGGCTTTGTAAATACATTAAAACCAGGATAACTCACGTTGCACCAATGTCATCAATATTAAGAACCAAGAATTATGTGATATTCATTTGGATATGAAGTTTAAATCCAGTAAGAGAATGGAGCTTAACGGAAGTGTATCTATTCGATCTCCAAAGAAAGGTAACAATAAAATGTATATGGACAGGAATGGTTCAGGTTATATCAAGCAATTCAATGAAGATACGACAGTGACGGGGTTTGATCGTAAATCACTTTTTGATACCAAGCGATACCAAGATCCTAAAATATTGCAAACGCAGATCAAACGAAGGAAATTAATTGATGAAAAAACAAATGAAAAATTAGAAAAGAAGTTGAAGAGCTTGGGGTCCAAATCTTTGCTCACGAATCTTCAGTTATCTAATTCACCGCATATTTCAAAGGATGATGGAAAAAGGTATTCACGAATTCAATGCTATCGCAAATAGGCTACGACCCAACTGGAGCAGTGGCAAACACAAGGGGTGAATCAAAAAACGATAAAACAATATCACAAGAGTTGCGTAAATTGAGTACTTTATCGAATAAATCTTTGACCAGATCTAAAGAAGACAAACAGCAAAGAATTTCGAAATGGAAATCGAATGTGCTAGAACAAAAAGAATCCAAACAGACTCTATTTGTTGACAAGAGAAGACGTGTTGTTCATACTACAGAAGACTCCGATGACGACAACGACAGTAATAATGATGGTGATGAAGAAGATGATGATATTGATATAACGTTTGATAATCTAGAAGACAGAAATAGATATTCCCAAATGGTAGCAAAACGTTGACGAATGCTTATTTGTCGATAATTATTTGTTTATTAATGTGTGTATATTTGTTAATGTATGAGTGATTTTCTTTTCTATTTATTTCATCTCGGGGAACGAGGTGTTAAATGTAGATTCAATACCACCATACTGATCTTAAAGTAGATGGTATATTAGTTAATGGACGTTCCGTATATTAAACTATTCCATAGTAACTATTTTGTGCAAGAGAAATATGTAGCGGAGAATCGACAGATGGAACGGAATGTGAAAACCGATGTTCAGAAACGAAGTTCTAGTTACTTACTTTTAGTCGCTTGTGCCAGTCATGTAAGAGAATACAAAATGAAACATATTGAAAGCAAAAAAAAAAAAATGAAACATCAAGAATGCGCATTTAAAACCATCTACCAGTTAAACTAAGCAAACAGTTCCCCCCCTCCTCTCATCAACTTTTTTTTTTCTATCTTTCCCTAAAGTACGTGGCAAAAAGGGATTAACGGAACAAAAAGTGTCTAGAATCGAAGTATGTTTCTATTAATAGCCACAGTGCTTGGCTGGATCATCCACAACCACAACCACACATACTGTATAACAGTGTACAATACCACGGCAACAAATGACAAGAAAATACAAAGAATAAAATATATGTACGCCTCGGATTATTTTTCACCATGACTAACATTACTCAATGGGTGAATGGCATTACAGAAACATGTATCACATTTATACACAGTAGTGGCACAATGTAACAAATGCCGTGACACCTAATTTATACAGTGCACAGAAGTGGGTAAGAAAGAGGAGGAGGATGATGTTGGGGACATTAATAATTGTGTATTTTCTTGGTAACTGAATTTCCTCAGTCTTGTGTTAGCGGTAACACGGAAGTCTCATATACAAGCAATACTTGACTGCAAAAAAAAAGAAACGAAAACTGTGAGGCATTTCGTGCTTTCGGATGTAAAGTTCCTCATACCCCATATTTTTTTTTGTGTTATTGTTCTCAATGTTGCTTGTTGCAGAGGAGTATATAAATAGAAAAAAAAGTGTCATCCAAATTAATGAATTGAAAATTAAAATTATTCTTTGAAACTTACAAACTTATTAATCAATACAATTACTTATCCAGAATGCTGTCTTTAACAGAGTTACCAATCGATATTCTTCGCTTGATACTTGATCAGTCGGAAAACAACCTTGCATTATCACAAACTAATAAACTCCTCAACTACTTGGTTAATGGGAGATTATACAAAAACATAATAATATTTGATAATGATAATAAATCAATTATGGATCAACATCTGCTTGAGGGCCGAACATTCATACATATCCATAAATTAGAACTGTTTATGAATTCATTATCTATACGCAATTTCCGCCATATCAGAACTTTCCACATACATTGCAAATCAAATTTCAATCTGTTTAATTATGAATCAATATATGCCAAGTTTAATGCATACTGGAAATATTTAGATCATCCGATTGAATTCATAAATTTTGATATTGAAAATATTAGACAAAAACAAACAATCAACCAATATTTGACAAACAAAAACTTTGCAAGCATAATACAAGAAAATGATGAAATAGATATTGACACACAGGACGACAACAACTGCATTCTTAATAATCTACAAAACTTGACCATATTCAATGAACATGATATGATCCATAGAAGAGTGGAGAATTTGAACTTGTTTTTTGAGAATAAATTTAACAGAACAATCAACATTGAATTGGAAAATTTAAGAGTGTTACAATTGAATACTACTACATCAACCAAATTTTTTATCAACTCAAACATTAAATGTGAAAACTTGCAGAAACTTGGAATTACATACTCGCATAGTTTCAGAGAGAACAAATTACAGTTGAGTCAGTTGTCAAATATCAACTTCAATAAATTGCATGATTTGGAATTAAGATTAAATTGTTACCATCCAGATTGTGATTGTATCAGTGACATTTACCAAGAATTGTCACAAATTAATGATTTCAATGAACTTCGAAGATTATCGATTATCAATAGAAACTCAAAATGCCTGGCCAAATATGATAACATCATCAATAATCAATTGTCAAGCGTACTTCAAAAGTTTTCCAAATTAAACTATTTGTACATCAACTTGAATGAATTTTCCAATAATTCCACCCTGTTAAACTTGAGACGTTTTATCAATGCTTTCAAGGATTCAAAATTAGAGTGCTTGGAAATTTATGATTTCTTTAATTACTGGTTTCCATCCATGGCACTGTATGACAATTTGGTAAATGATTGCAAGTGTAAAGAATGTTGTAAATCCAGAAAGATATTTAATGCCATGGCAGAATATGATGCCGCCAATAATTATGTTCATAGCTTCGATGACTTTTCTTTCAATGCTGATGAAAATGATGATGATGATGACGCTATTGCTGATACAAATAGTGACAATGCCACTGTATGGTTGAATAAAAACTGTAATGCAAAACTTTTGTCTTACATTATTAATCAATTACAAACCAAACAATTCAATCAACCAATTATCTATTCCATGAATGTCAAGTATTATAGAAAGCAGGATGATTTATTTGAAAAATTCCAGGAATTGTTCAAACACAGTTGTTTAAATTTCTTGACACAAGAGCTCAAAAATGTCAATACCAACTTTAAAGCCATTAACTTTGGAGGTATTGAAATGGTGATTTAGCTTGCTTTATGTAATGTATAGTGTTTTTTTTTTTGTTTTTAATGAATAATTTTAATGAGTGAGACAATATTTTGCATTTGAATTTCCTTTAGTTGTAAATTGAATACGAGAGAACTTTACATACACGTTCCGGACGGGCCAGACCCAGATGATACTGAGTAATTTGAAAAAATGTGCTTAAGCTTAAGAGACAAAACAATAAAAAGATTAAAAAAAAAAAAATTCTGTTCAACAAAATCGCGATAACTTTTTTTTATTTTCACCATCATACCACGGGTTTTTAATAGTTCCAAATATGTCCGTTAAAATCACTTCCAAAGATCAAGTTAATGAGTTGCTTGACAAATATGACTATTTTTTATTTGACTGTGATGGGGTATTATGGTTGGGAGATCATTTGTTGCCATCAATTCCAGAAACTTTGTCCTTATTGAAAGATAAAAATAAACAGGTTATATTTGTCACCAATAATTCAACCAAATCAAGAAATGATTATCTCAAAAAGTTTGAAAAATTAGGTATTAATAGTGTCACCAAACAAGAAATATTTGGTTCATCTTATTCTTCTGCTATCTACATTGATAAGATTTTGAAACTACCAAAGGATAAAAAAATTTGGGTATTGGGGGAAAAAGGTATTGAACAAGAATTAAAAGAATTGGGATATACAACAATAGGTGGATCAGACCCGGATTTAACCTCAAACGGAACTCCATTTGATCTTAATGATCCAAGATTTAGTAATTTGGATGAAGAAGTTGGTTGTGTTTTATGTGGGTTATTATTTGATGTGAATTATTTGAAATTATCATTAACTTTACAATACTTATTAAAGGACAACAAGTCAATTCCATTTATTGCAACCAATATTGACTCCACTTTTCCAACTAATGGTAAATTATTGATTGGAGCTGGTTCGATTATTGAATCTGTATGTTATGCCAGTGGCAGACAACCAGATGCAATTTGTGGTAAACCAAACCAATCAATGATGAACAGTATCAAAGCAGATTACCCTAAATTAGGAGAAAACCCAGGAAGAGGATTAATGATTGGTGATCGATTAAACACCGACATGAAATTTGGAAGAGACGGTAATTTAGATACCTTGTTAGTTTTGACCGGTATTGAGACCGAAGAAAACGTGAAACAATTAAATGCAAACGAAACCCCAACTTATTACATTAACAAATTGGGTGATTTTATGAATTCAATCAATAGAGATATATATATTTTTATAGATGTTGCTATATTAAGCAATAGAAATAGAAATTGTACACACATAGAATTTTTTTTTGGTGTCACGTGATATGAAAATCGAAAAAAGGGAGGACAAGGGTTGGATGTGTATTTTGATCATATGACGTAATATGACTATTTTGTACCAAAAGAAACAAAAAATAAGAGGCAAAAACAATCAGTTGCATATTCATACAATTATACAGTATGATTACAATATTACCGTAGATAGTGAATTCAAATATAAACTGAGGAGACATTACAATTGCTAATGTTAACTACACCTAAATTACACTTTTTCTTATAATTGTGTACTATTAAAGTGTCAGTGTATTTAGTGGTTGTTGAAATTGGACTCCTTTGACCGTTTTTTCACTCTCTCCCTTATTTATAAATTAAACCAAAAAGGTCAGAAGAAAAAAAAAAAGAAGCCAAGCAAAAGAAAAATCAACAAAGAGTTCAAAAAAAAAAAGGACATTTTAAAGGTAGAGAACCAAATTTTTAAAAATTTTGTTAGATTCAAGTTCTTTCTTAACCGTTGAAATAACCAATTGAATTTTTATTGAAAAAAAAAAATTTAAATAAAAAGAGTCTCCAATTGACCAAACTAATCAATCAAAACTAAGAATACTACTACTACTATTGTTATGCCAGAAGAAAAGTTACGAAAATTACAAGAATCAGGACTTGTTGAATGGTCAGTTTTCAGTGAAATAGTGGCTATGGATGAAGATGAAGAAGGTTTTTCTTATTCATTATTTGAAACATTTGTGAGTCAGGTTGAAGAAACTTTTGAAGAAATTGATCAATATTTAAAAGAAAAGATTTAGAGAAATT
>WWPN01000013.1:0-19811 GCA_013177575.1 Candida sojae | reverse complement strand
TCCCTAATCGACCAGGAAACACAAAATCAAACAACGACCACAATTCAAGAAGATTATTTTGAATTGGTGTTCCCGATAAAATAATACGATTGACAGTTTTAATCTTTTTACATGTCAAGGAGATATCCAGATCAGGGTTCCTGATTTTATGACCCTCGTCAAGAACTACATACCCCCATTCACGAGGAAGAATGTAATTTGAATATATCCTGAGTCCCACATATGTCGTTACCAAAACATGACCCTTTTCCATTACTCGGTCAATGATTTCCTTCGCGTTTATCTGGCTTTTTATACCCAGGAATGAACTTTTGGATGAATTAGGGTCAGCTGTTTCTAAAAACTCTTCTAGTTTGGTTTCACTTATGTTCTTTCCAGTCATTCCGGAACCGATACTGTGCAAGATTACACATCTCAACGGTGGCCACCATCTATGAAACTCATTAACCCACTGATTCAAAACGGTTGCTGGTACTACCACCAAAACAGGTTTGTCTAGTAACCCGGAATAATGTAGACCCGCCAAAAATGAAATGATCTGAATCGTTTTACCCAATCCCATCTCATCACCAATAATGCCCCCGGTCTTTTGAGAGTATAATTCCCATAACCACTGAACACATGTTTTTTGGTAATCAAATAATGATGGGTAAATGTCGCCTGGCAATTTGAAGTTCTCATTTAATTTAGCATCTGGAATAGTAGGATGCGGTAAAAACCATTCTGGAGTGTCATTGGTTTCGTGATTGCCCTGATTCGATCTTAGCGATGATCTCTTGCGTACCCAACTTTTTAATCTTTTCTGGTATAAACTCTCATCACCATCATCAATATTTCGAGGGTCAACATCATCATCATCATCGGATATCATGTCATCATTATTGTTGTTATCTTCTACATAGTCATTATCAAGTTCTGCATCTTTATACTCATCATCATAAGCGTAATCATCATCGCTGTCATCAATACTTACTTTGTTAGACCCTGAATCATTACCAATATCCTGATCTAACCCTGGGGCACGTAAAAAGACGTGACTTGTTTGTTCCATTTCATGCTGATCTCCCAGTTGAAACGCGTTTTCATTTCCAAAAGCGGTAATCTTACCCGTTCTAATTAAGAAATCTCTTTCTGATTCGTCAGGTAATCTTTCACTGCCTCTTTCTTGAATCCGTAATTTGTCATTGATCTGTTTGGTATTCTCACGCAACCTCTTTTTAATTTCATCCACATCTTGCTGTTGTGGAGCCAACTCATTCTCCTCTATGTAGGAAATATCATCCTTGAGTCTTTTACGTTCACTAATTTTAGTTCTTGGGTTAGATAATTGGTTTGATAAAGCTGTAATTTGCCTCTTAGTTCTTTCTAAAATCTTTGTTGCCTTCTCCAATCGTTTTTCATCAAGTTCAACATCCTTCAGTAGTAATACCATCTTGGCTTTCTTAGTAATGGATGTTTCAAGCTCATCTTGATCCACAAGTTTAATGTCTAGTTGATCTAATTCTGACATCGTATGAACTCGGAGTTATTCAATGATGGATAAAGTTTCTTTTCTAGGATTTTTTTTTTTTTTTGCGTCTGATATCAATCTGATGGTTTGTTTTGTGTATGCACAATGATGCAGAGCAATTTACAGCTAATAGCATCTTGCGTGATATTCAACACTGTTATTACAATACTTCTATATAAACTATTGATTGTGTTCGTATAAAATTTTTTCAAAAAGTGAAGCGTCTTGCTCATCTAATTTAGAAGACTCGTTGTTCTCGTCAACACTAATTTTCTTATCTAGGGCCAATTTATTTTCAGCCAATAGTAACATATTCTTTTCAATCGTCTTATCAGTAATCATTTTAAAAACGGTAACTTCCTTTTTCTGTCCAACTCTATGTGCTCTATCTTCAGCTTGCTTGTCATCATGTGGATTGAATGACTGATCAAAAATGACTACATTATTTGCAGCAACTAAATTAATACCGAACCCTCCAGCTTTGGTGGATAATAAGAAGATTGGAATTGTGGGATCTTCATTAAAAATATCTATAGTATCATGTCGTTCATCGACTTTAGTACTACCATCCAATCTCACAAATTTCATGTCGAAAAGAGACAAGACTTTCTCCAAAATATCCAAAACTTGAGTGAATAATGAAAATATTAATATTTTTTCACCTTTGCTAATTGTTTGATCCAAAATTTTCTTTAACTGGATAATTTTGCCACTATCTGTATACTTGTCGTCTTCAAGTTTCCACTTGCTCAATGTTTTTGGAAATCTGGCACACAATCTATCCAATTCAAAATCAGACATAACTTGCATATCTTCAAATATATAGGTCTGGTTAGCTTCCACATATTCTGGTTCCATCATAATGGCTTTGCTCATTTCCTTAAGTTTTTCATCTGAGAAATGTCCACGAAATAATAACGGATGTAATGCAGCTTTACGAAGATCCATTAACACGTTTGATGATGTTGGAATAGGATCCGTTTTTGACAATTTTGCAGCTTCTGCGTTGGTCAATTGTCTTCTTCTTTCTCTTTCCAATCGAAGATTTCTCCCCTTGTTCAAAAAATCAAAGTACAATTCAGATTGGAAAGGAGTTAATCCACAATGAACAATTTCATGAGATTTAGCGGGTAAATGTTGCAAGACTTGATCCTTTCTACGTCTCAACACAAAGGGCGTCATCATAGTTCTAGCGTTCCTGATGGCCTGCTGTGCTAACAATGGATTATAATTTGCCGACGAGGAAGAAGAGTTAGCATCTTTCTTTGTCAAAGATCCAGATTTTTGATTAAATATGCTTGCCAATTCTTCTTTTTTCTCATTGAACAAATCAGGTAACATAAAAGACAATAAGGAAACCAATTCCTTCAAATTGTTTTGCAATGGGTACCAGTCAACAATAATCTAAATTTACCTTTTAATTTCATTAATTTAATGTATCGGTCAGAAGTAGAATTCTTTAGTAAATGACCTTCATCATAAACAATAACATTTGAGTTTCTGTGTTTCAAAAACTTGGCGTCAGATGAACCCCCACAGGCCAAATTATAAGTAGTAACTAAAACATCAAAGTCATCCATTTCTAAATCATAACGTAACTCCTCACGCTCTGCCATGGATCCATAATATGCTCTAACACGTAAAGCAGGACAAAACTTGTTAAATTCTCGTAACCAGTTCTCAATGGTAGAGGCTGGAACAATAACCAAATGTGGTCCTCTCTCTCCGATTTCCTTCAAATGAGCCATAAATGCAATCACCTGACAAGTTTTACCAAGACCCATCTCATCAGCTAGAATACAAGACAATTTATTATGATACAAAGATTTAACCAGTTGATACCAACTTGCTGGTAGTTATTCAAAGTGATATCGTCAGACAAAAGTGAAGGTTTGTGCTTGATATACTTCAACCCAACTTTTCTTTTTTTAACAACAATAATTTTATCATTTTCATTGTCACCATCTTCTGCCAATTCTGCATTATCAATCGGATCAAGATTTACCATGTTTAATTCTCCATTGTCTCCCGTAGTTGTCACACCCCATTCATTCATGTGATCCGTTAATTTCTGACCCAAGTCAGAACATTTTTTAATTAAGGAATCAATGGCCCGATATCCTTTTAGGTTAGTTTCAGTATTTTCAATCATCTTCATCCCCATTTTCTTTCTTCTTTTGTTAACAGATCCACCAGGTAAAGGAAATCATTTTCTGCGATAAGATCAATACTAGCAAAGGGCCTTTGTGATATAACAATTTCTGCAATCTTTGGTTCTATCGCACAGATATCGCTTAAATCCTGAATGGATGCGTTATTGATGAATTCCAAAATCTTACCGTCGATGGTCGTATACCCACCGTATATATTATCGTCTTCCTCTTCCATGGAATCACTTCCCTCATCATCATCCTCTAGTATATCATTCTCGTCGTCGCTGATTTCAATGACATTCTTGGGAGACTTGTTTGATTTTTTATCTCGATTTCTTTTGATTTTCTCAATTAATTTCTCTTCTAGGATTTCAATTTCATCTTTTCTTCTTCTTCTGGATCAGTCAACGTGACCACATTTGGCGAGGTTTCATAACCTTCGATATATCTGAACTTTGAAAAGTCTGGTAAAGGAATGGGAGAAACGGAGCTTGATTTCGATGTAGGAATAGGAGTTGAAGTAGGAGTTGGTTCTGGTGACGTAAATCGAGTAAGCTTTCTTTTTTTGGGCAATGACTCTAATCTTCCAAACCCCAAGCTATCAAGTGTTGGTTGTTTGGGACGGTTGAATTTTTCAAGAATACTTTTTGTTTTGGTAACATTAACTTTAGTCGATTCCTTCTTTGAAGGTGAAGTTTGCAACTCATCCATGATTTTTGGTCTTGCTCTACCCTTGACCTTAATCTTCACTGGAGATTCATCTTCATCATCATATGTTGTATTACGAATGATTCCAGACTCTAATTTTTCGTCGCCTACATTTTCAACTTGTTGAAGTTTCTGCTGAAATCGTAATTCTTGGTTTCTCTTACGGACCTCTTCCTGTTCCTTGATCTTTCTCTGTTCTTCTTCTTTGTCTTTGCGTAAGTATTCCGATTTATCAAATGTTTCTTCTAAGTATTTGGTAATATCTCTAGCATTACCCTTTCCTTTCACAAATCCTTTGAATATATCACTTTCACTTAAATACCAAAATGTCTTTCTGATCAACGGGAAATTCTCATGCTGACGTATTTTCTCTTTTGGCTTCTAATAATCTCTCTTTTCCTTGCTTAGTGAGGGTTGCTGCATTGTTGGTTGCTTGATAGGAGAAGAATTAATAACTATGGGAGAAGAGGAAGGAACTTGAAGTTTGCTCTCTCTTTTTGGTGTATTATTATGCATGAAGCTCAATTATACATAAATGAATAACTGTCAGTTTGGCAGGATTCTACTATTTTATTTGATGGCTCCTTCAATTTTTTTTTTTTTTCGTGTATCTTGGGCGATGTGATGTGATTTTCTGACGCTTTGGTGGAACAAAAAAAAAAAAATCTCTGAGCAATCAACACGCGTCATATGTGCCACATGATTCGGATTTTCGAATATTCCGGTGCTATAGTCGTGGGAAGTCCAATAATTCTTCATCCAAATATTTGCTTTATTCAGTATCGATCGAGACATTAAGCAAACATCTCCTTTCTAGTTGATATTCGTTTTCCTGAATGGTGTATGCTCCCTTGAGTTTTTTGTAACTAACAAGAATTATCACTTGAATTTCGTTTGAACAGAGGTAGTGGACAGCATACCCATCGATGATCTACAGTTCAGTTAAAATTCAAGTTCTCCTATACATTGTGTTATTAAGCCATTTATTATCATCATTATTTATAAACTATATCAAATTGCTTATATTTACTTTGTTTTTACAGAAGCCAATTTTCTAGCTTGTGCAAATTCAAACATTTCTCTTGCTTGTTTTGGATCGATTGGTATTTCCACCCTAGTCTAGCATTTTTGCTATATCTTTCCTCTCCACCTGGGATAGTTCTTACTGGGATTTTTCTAATGTCTTCAAGCAAGTGATCGTGAGATGGAGCGAATTCGAATGCTGTTTTGTTTTGTGTTTCCATGGTAATTTTTGCTGATTGCATGAGAAGATAAAATGGAGGTTAGTTTATTCCTCAAATAAAAAGAATATGAGTCAAGAAATAAAAAATCAAGATTACACCACTGAATTTATAAATAAAATTATATCACTTTGACCATGAAGTTAATTTCTCTTTGGGAGGGAAGGATTCAAGGTTTTATATATTTTCGGAAAAAATAAAAAATAAAATCATAACGGAAATAGAGAGAGAAGAGAAACACGCTTTTCCGAAGTTTTGTGCCTAATAAGTAACCCAACACTTGTTATGCCGACAAATGTAACAAATCGACTAGAATACACGAATTTTACCCAAAATTGAATAATTTTCCGGCTTTAGTATTTTTCTTCTTCCCATTTTTATATGTTTGTGAACTGCATGGCTAATTGTGAGGTTTTACTAAGCTTACTAAATGTATTAAAATTTTGCAACAAATCGCGAAATAGAACTACTGTACAGTATCCACTAATGTCCTATACAGTACTAAAAATAAAAAATTCCAAAAACGTTATATACCCTTGAGAATTTCACAATTTAATTTGGAGACTTAATGATAATTCCAAATATGAATGCAAACATTGGCATCTGCTTTATCTTTGGGGGCCAAATTTCAGTAACAATATATCGTCGCGTCAAGTTGGTAGGTTTTGAACTCGACCATTGGTAGAATTAGCCAAAAATGCATTGAAATAATTTAAATTACTCCTACTTCGGCAGTTATGTCAATGTTTCAACTTCCGTTTGTGCTTCATGATGAGTTTGTGATCTTATATCTGGAAAAGAACAGTTGCTTCAAAATTTCAAATCTTGTTTACAAGTTTAAATGAAACGTCAGGAACGTTCTACTATACTATTATGGAAACTTTAGAAGAAAGAGAAATACTCAGATATCAATATATACTACTATTTTCAATCTTTTTCTTTATCTTTTTTATCCCACTATTAATATTATTTCAGAACTTGAACATTTTAGCAAGAATTGCCTTGAGCTAAACTAAAGCAGAAAACAATAAAATGAGATAAAATAAAACTGTAGAACTATAGTACGACTTAGTAAGATAGAAATATAGCAAGTCATAATACTTGGAGATATAGAAAGCAAATATCTGAAGAAAATTTTTCTACGACTTTGTATTCCATCTTGCAGGTAATTTGGGGAGAAAAATGGGGGAATAATTTGCAACAGTTCATGTAGCATATGTATGGTAATCAAAAATTGGTTCTGAGGAGAATAACAATAAGGATTTAGGTGTTCGGAGGTTATTGCGAGAAAAAATTGATTTATTTACTTACGTATTGCCAACTATGTATATGGACTGTTTGATTTCGAGGCTCATAACCATGGTGTCTTGGTGTAAGGTGTAAATGATCTTGGATATCCTTGAAAAAGGTTTCATACAAGCGATAGGAATAATCTGGACAACTCCTTCAAAAGATAACAGGAAGTTCATCCTCGAACTATTTACAAAATGATTCCAATGGATAAATAAAAGTTGATCAAAATTGACCAACAGTATTTGTCATTCTAAAAGTTTTTCTGGATTTGACAAGGACCTACAGTCGTCCAAAATTTCAACACAGCAAATGCAAATTATGACCAGAATTGGAACCACAAAATAGAAGAAACATAAAAAACCATCTTGGAGTACATATAAAAACTAGCAACTTAAATCTCGGTTATTGTTTCCAATCAATGTAGACAAAATAGAAAAGAATCTTAATAATACGAAAAACGTATGAAAGATACTTGTGTATAGGGGATAGATTGGAATAAAATATAGCTGATGTAACAAAATTCGGGGCATTAGCAGTCGAACATATTCGATTTTTATGACACATAGAAAATTTAAATGAAATTAATCAGAGTTTATATATGGGGCATAGTGACATTTCAGTCAAGATTATAGACGCATAGCCACTACTTTTGGCATTAGATGTTACTCTCCAGTATGAATTACAAGACTGTTATCTCGAAACAAGATCCTTACTTCTATGCCAATGCTAGGAGTATCATTGATGTTATTGATTACCTTAGTCGATTATTTTCCAAGTCGATATACATGTATATATCTCGGATTTTTGGAATCTGTTGTCAACAGTGTCAGTTCAAAGTTAACTTTAAACTCCTGATTTTATTTCACATAAATAACCTAAGAAGGAATACCAGGTCCACAGTAAAACTCAAAGCTACGTCAATGTTTCTTATTTTTTTCTTAGATAAACAGTTAAATTTAAACTGCTGTTCGATTTCCATTCTATTTTTCTTGTTGAATTTTGTTTCAATTTTGTTTGAAAGCAAAAAAGAAAACTTATAACGGAATAGATGCTTCCTATCTTGAAGATTAACTTTAACAATTTTCAATTGGGCAAGTCAAGAAACGTTTTTCAATAGTATTCCACGAGGCATGATTACAATGAAAAAATTCTCGTATTTGTCGAAAATTTAACTTTACTGAACACTTTTGCTTGAGGGTATCTTGTAATAATACAACTTCAGTGCAAAAGCAAGGAGACGTTTATTTACCTTAAATGGAATAGTTATGACAAAGAATTACAGAGAATAATTCAAAATGAACATAATTGTCGAGATCCAAGATAACCTCTATAAATGTAAAACCTTAAATGATATTTTTCGTGTATTATGCCTCAATTTGATATCCTATAAAAATACTCTATACAAGAAATATTCTTGTATCATACCTAAATGCTTTTATCTAAAATTTTAAGCAACTTTGCCAAGTCCCAACAAACAAACTCCAACAGGATGCAATATTTTCTACTGGAATTGCAATTCCTAAAAAAATTGAGTTAAACTCACGATAACCATTGATTTGTCACCAACGACTCCATGCTTTGACTTTGTCATTGTCACGATACTAGCAAAGAATCCAGTCAATTGGTTTCATCCTTTCGTGACAAAAATACAACTGAAATAAGAAGAGTGTGGCAGTTATTACATCCAATAAAAGCTATATACAAGCTCTTATCAACTACTAACTAGAGCTCACTTTTTTCAAAGACGGGAAACATAGGGGTCAGTTCCACCCTGCTCCCACACCCACCTGGGGAGGGGGAGCGACTGGGCCCCATTTTGGGGCCGGACCAGCCCTACAACGCAGGTCCCCCTCGTCTTTGGGGGACCGCGTAACCCCCTGGCCCAAGGGGGAGGAACCGGGTATTATAAGAGGGGCTGGCCACAAGCCCTCCATACCCGTTCCTCTATTCTACAATTTTAGTATCGGGAAATAATAGAGTAACGTTCCTAACCCGATAGTATAGAAGGTAACTGTGACCGATTGTTACCTCCTACTGAAGAACCTTCACTAATCCACATTGTCCATTTTTATTTTTGTGTGGATCCCTTAAGAGGTTCAAGATAATGATATGCCCAAATCAGTATCTTCTTTGGAAGGTTCTCCTTCAATGCATGTGTATTAACAACAACATAAAATATTGGTATCCCCTGTAGTTATATGTATCATCTTTGTAATACTGTTTCGTCATTTGTCTCCTAATGGTTGTCAAGAATAATATGGGGCATTAATCATTTGGAATGATCGGACAATATAAATAAGTTATGGATTCAGTTATATCTTTTTGTAATATTTGGGTTCAATTGTTTTAATTATTCTTGAGACAACCAATAATTATCATTTAAATTACTTGAAGTTAGTAAATGAGCAAGAATTTGATGTTATTAGTATGATTGGTACTTACCTCCATAGTTATTTGATGGATTCATTCCAAAATGATGGAAATTTGTTGTTGATATATACAAAAAGAAAGAAGGAAAAAAGTGTTGTAAAAAGAAAATATTTTGGTAGAAAACAATTTGGCTTTTTATAGTTGTCTATTTGTGGACATTTTTTAGGCTGCAAAGTATGTATTTTTAAATTTTGCCATGTTACACGACTGTCTTGAAAGATTTCAAATACAAACACAACGACAACGACAACTGTGTAATAGATGAATATGTATCCAGATTAATCATATACTACACAATTATAACAATTATAACCACAGAATTGGTCTAAATATGTTTTATGACTTAATGGTCAACTCATTTATTTAGTTCTATACGTTTGAATTAAAGAATAAACATAGCGGATTAACAACGAATTACTATTGTAAAACAACACAATCAATCACGGACAACACAAGAGGATTGCATCTTATAATGTAAATTAAGATGAAATTCAACCAATGTATATATAATAGTGTGTTTCATTGTCACATGTGTTAACTATAGGAACTACTGAAAGTTGATATTCATAATATCTATTCTACTTATGTGATAAATTTCACACTATTTCCAGCAATCTTTTCTTATGCCCTATATCTGGTTTAATGGTTAACTTTTCAGATGACATTGTATTTCAAGATGTTTTCTTAGTGGGGCTTCTACATATTTCGACCACTGTACGCAGTTTTGGCCATTTCTTGATCTTAATTGTACCATTAATTTCCACATATTAATTGCTGTTACTAAGTTTAATTTTACATTATTTGCATTTCAAACTTATTGGTTGTTTCTATTTCATTGCAAATCTTCTTGATGATACGTCTCATAGTTGCAATTTTCTTTGACAATTTCTTGCAATTCAGACCCTTACTATTTTCATCAAATATTACCTTTTCTCATAATTTCATAAGTCCATTTACAATACTGATTATTGGTTTTATCTGACCCGATGGTTAATTAACATCCAGTAACTTATAATGTCATGGGTACAGTTACTTTATTTATGGTTGTGGAGGAATCAAATCCCTGGTTTTACATGCTGATACACTAGTTGATACCTTCTTCATCAACTAGTATATTATTCAATTTCATGATCACTTTCAAACACTAATAATTTTACTACTGAGTAGTTGCTATCTGAATAAGAGTCTCTTACTATTATTGTTGTTGATATTAATCCTGTTTTTTTTTATTCGGGCAGACTATACGACGTGTTTTATTCAGGAAATCTATCCCACTATTATATTGCAATTTTGTAGATCAATACATCATCAATTATTTTATTTAGTCTTAACGAAGTTCTTGTTGCTCTTGTTTTAAGGCATTTGTCAGCCTATTCATGTTTCCTCCTTACACCCTGGTCAATTACTTTTTTCAATCCCATTAGTTGACGCATTAATATTATTGCTTTAGCTCTTGTTTCAACTATTCCATCATATTTGTGTATATTAAAACTATATGTTTCTTTTTTGTTACTACCAATCGTTGTCTCAACCTAGTCTTTAGTTTTTTCGAAATATTCTTTTACCAGATTTAATAACTTTCACTCCTTTTAACCTTGAATTTCAACTGTTAACTTTACTTATTTACCATAACTTCTGATTTTTGCTTTTATTCTGTGTTGTTAATTAATGTTTCACTAGAATTTGCTCAACAAACTTTCTTTCCTTATTTACAGCCTTGTTTCTTTTTGTAACTGAATCCTGGTATTGCTGGCACCGTATTGTTAATTTTGAGTAAATTATATAAAGATTTTAAATCCACAAGAACTAAATTCCTCGAAGATAATAGAATAAATTAGGTAGCAAGCTTGTACCTTATTTATGTATGGAGTTATTTCAACAACAAATTCTTGGTCAAGTTTATGAATCTCACATTACCTTTCTGCATTGTTTAACAGTTTGACAGTAAGAACTCTTGGTGACAATATATGCCACTGTTATTCTAAACTTATGCTGGATGTAAAATTCATAAATGAAGAGCTTTTCCTCTTCCGGTTGAATACATATTTTATATCAAATAATAGTAACAATTATCACTGATACTCAAAATACTTAACAAGATGACGAACAATATAATATCTTACAACTTCTCAAGTTCATCCACTTGGTTTAGTACATATAATTTTGCCACGATTGATCATCAAGTCATTAGAATGATTGTCATGATCTCTGTCATAAGCATGCCCACCGCATGCCCGACGCTATTTGAGAGCACCGCTATTCATGCCCTATACTTTTCTACCCTACGAATGCCTGGGGATACCATGCACTTGCCCTAACGATACTGTGATCTTACCCTGGCTATATGGTGGGTATGCTAATTCTTGCCCGGGCTACGTTTTTTGAACATCGAGTGGTTTAATCTGACCAGAATCAGTTATTTCCATAGAATTTATAGTAACAGTTTGTTGATTGCTTTCAGTATCAGACATAATAATTGTTATTATTAGGTAATATACAACTTGTATAGAATTTAGAGATCATTCACCTTGCATCTATAGTTTCCAAAAATGACACAACCTCAAGAAAAGTTTAGCATAGTATATTGGTTATATTTTGTATATTTTCCTAACAACTGTTCAACAACACTGATTCTTGCTGGGGCCAACTATTATTCTTGCCGTGAATGAAATAATATTGGCCGTGGACGAAATAACTTTGTCCGTGGACGAATTCATATTGGCCGTGGACGAAATAATATTGTCCGTGGACGAAATAATCTTGTCCGTGGACGACTGAAAATTGTCCGTGGACGAAATAATATTGGCCGTGGACGAAATAATCTTGTCCGTGGACGACTGAAAATTGTCCGTGGACGAAATAATATTGGCCGTGGACGAATTAATATTGGCCGTGGACGAAATAACTTTGTCCGTGGACGAATTCATATTGGCCGTGGACGAAATAACTTTGTCCGTGGACGAATTAATATTGGCCGTGGACGAAATAATCTTGTCCGTGGACGACTGAAAATTGTCCGTGGACGAAATAATATTGGCCGTGGACGAAATAATCTTGTCCGTGGACGACTGAAAATTGTCCGTGGACGAAATAATCTTGTCCGTGGACGAAATAATATTGTCCGTGGACGAATTCATATTGGCCGTGGACGAAATAATGTTGTCCGTGGACGAGAAGAAATTGGCCGTGGACGAATTAATATTGTCCGTGAACATGTTTGAGACCTATTTTCATACTATTCTGGGGCGTATTATGTGTATACCTTTCTACCCCAATATTTCTTTTTTTTTTCTTTTTTTTGCAATCTACCTTGACCATTCCCTATGCTATTCGCTATCTAGATGATTTTTTTATTTTTTCGGTTTTTGAGTTTTTGAGGGTTTGTCTTAAGATTTTCTGTAGAAATGCAAAAATGTGGATAACAGAAGAGAATGGACTAGGATGGGTTATTCTGAATTTAAAATATAAAGTTTTGAGAAACCAATCATGACTTTGTATAAATACGTCTCGATTGAAACCAATCTTTGTAAATTTTTATATTTTGCTTTATTTATATTAAGTGCTTATTACGCATTAGACGCTGATATTTATTCAGGTTGAATGAAACACTCCGAACTGTCAATTGTATTTAGTATACAATTGGAATCTGATACTTCACTATCTCATTTAGGATAAGTGTTTTAGAAGGCATCTTAATGACTTACATTTAATGAGAATTTGAAAATTTATTGAGAAATTAAATCCTGATTGACACGCTCAATTTAAGATAAATACCTTAATTATTGTTTAAAATATTAACCTTCATAACCAAGGTTTCAATTGCCGTATTCAAAGTCTCTATATCTTTAGTGGAAGTGTTAGTTGCTATAATGAAACATCTCTATTGTGGTATTGAAATTTTTTGTGCACGAATATTTAAAATTTTATGGACCCATATTGAACATTTGTACAACTGATATTTGAAGTTTTGACACACCAAATTATATCTGGTTGACAAAATCAATCGCCATATAAAATTTCATCAGAGATCTCAGTACCCGGACAAATTCATAGAGGTGAAATTTGATATTTGCCATACTATTTCAAGTTCTTCATAGCCAAAACTATACAAGGATTATGAACTAAAGAAGTTGCAATAAAAATGGGACTGAATCCGAGAATTTACACCCTGTCGTTGGGCAATTCAATATTATAGACCCATTTACTTCAGGTAGCTATTCTTTTGCGTAAAAATAAATTTAGTACAGTTAGTAAAATTAATGATACAGAAGAAGGAAAAGAAGCACGGTCGGATTTACAAGCAATCAATGAATGAGAAATTAAATCTTGGAAACTAATTTGAATAGTTTTGTGGATGCTTACAAACCTCCAATCAGGCCATGTCGATTTCTTCATAGAAGGACTTAGTGTTGTCTCGTTGTCATCTCAAAGACTAAGAAGTACCAAAGAAAACTTTTCATAGACTAATAGATCGTTATTACTTAAATCAATTGATCATTCATCAGTGAACATTTTTTTGTCTTGAAGTTTACTATTATCAAAGCATCTTGTCGTCTAATCATAGAAAACTTCAAGTCTCTCTGTTCATGCTTATCGCAGGCAATTTTATCCGAGCATGATAAACAATCCCATAAACAACTTCTATTGTAGCTATGATTATGTAATTGCAATCATAAATTTAACAGCAGAATATCCATATGGTACAGATTACCTCATATGTCATGGAAACATTCTATAACTATATATTAAGCTGCTCTTTTAGTTCAACTGATTTTGTACATACATAGCCAGTCACTGTTTAATATTAATGCAAAAATCACAAATTATATCCACTGTATAGTCAAAATATATATGTCCTTTGTGGGGAGGGTTTTACCACGATTTATTTGCAACGAAGTAGATAGAATGTCATAATTTGTTGCGTTGCGAGTGACTTACCCTGGGATACCCCCTTCTCTCGTTCTAATTTGTTCTGTTCTTGCCTGCTTTACTCTCGGTTTTACAAGCAAATAATACAAAGGAGAGAAAAGAACAAGAAAGGGTACAGCATTTATTTTTCTTTCAGTTCAACGATCCCCCCACGCCCACAAATTCGACCCATAAATCAAAGAAAATAAGAGATAAATTCTTATGATTCGAGATACAACCAGGGCGACGATTATTGTCATGGAGTGAATTCTCTATGCTCTGAAACTTCGACTGAATTTGGCACTAATATAAACTAAATCACGTAACGTTCAAAGCGTAGCTGGCCAGTGGGCTCAGCATCAATGTAATAAATATATCCCTCCTTCATCCAAAGTGAGTGGTTCGTAATGAGGAGTAAGATATTATTTCTCGAGAGCAAGCATACAAATATTACAATAATCAATAAGGGAATATCAATAGAAATATAGTTATGTGGTGATTTTTTGAAAAAGAACCATAAAATATATAAAACATCCATTTGAATTAAATAAACAGCTATTAATGTACTGTAAAATTCTCTCATTGGAAAACACATTAAAATTCGACGTATTGGTAGTATAGTTTGGGACTTCGCAGTAGAAAAAGTGTTCAAATTGCGCATCGAACATCAGAATCAAAAAACTGTATTCCTAAAAGTAGAATACGTCCAATTTTTTTTATTTTTAAATATGTGTACTATGAAACCACGTGTTGATCTAATCAGTATCAACCAAGAAGTGAAATAAATATTTAAGTGAAGCAACGACTTCTCTACCAACAGGAACTATTTGCTTAGCTGGAAGTAAGAATCCATGATTTCCAGTATCTCTCAATTTCAATTGATACGCAAAATCTGCCCTATTATGGTACATATAATCCAAAATAGTACCCGCACCTAAATCAGGCAACAAATCCGCATCTCTATCTAAACACGCAGCAAACACTTGATAGGTTCTTCCTGTTTGCAATCTGATTGCCTTGGCCAAACCAAATGCAACTTCAATTAAATTCTCTTCATCTCGTGGTTTATCTTCACAAGAAAAGGCATATGGGTACAATATTTCTTCTGCATAAGAATGTAAATCAATAAAACCCCAAATCTTATGATCAGAGTTGGTTTCATTCAAATATTCGTTCCAGATTCTAGATTCTAAGGCTTCGAATGGATATTCACCACTGTATTCATCACCACATGCCCAATCGCTTGATCTTGTCCAATGATAATTAAACGAATGATCGATATCAATACCAAAACAGTTTGGTTTGATTGTCTTTTGACGATTCTTTCTCCATAATCTATCCGTTGTCCAAGTATATTGATAACCATCCGGATTGTAGACTGGGATAAACAAGAAATCCAATTCTGAGAAAATTCTTGATTGTGGATCAACTTTGTATAACTCAATTAATTCATAAATAGCAAATAATGTTGAAGAAATCGATATCCATTCACGAGAATGAACCCCACCAGTTATAACAACAGTTCTTCTATCACCATGATCTTCATCATCGGTGTGCTCGTGAGGAACTGTAAAATGAACAACCTTTAATTTATGATGCTCAAATGTTTCTCCAATATCTTCAAGTTGTATAATATCAGGATAAGTTGCCTGCAATAACTCCAACCAAGCATTAATGGTATCCAAACTACGATAGTCTTGAAAAACAATTCAGACTTGGAAATGACGTCCTCAGATTGAATTGAAATCTTTGGGTACGACTCAAAAATCTTTTGTGGTAAATCATCAATTAAAACTTCAAGCTTTAATGTGTTCTTAAACTTTTGTATCATTTTAAGCATATTATTATCATCTATCTGGATATCAATAGTTTTTTGAGCAACATTCTTACCCCATCTTTTGAAATGAATGGAGTCACAATTCCCATTATTTGGTTTCGATTTTAAAAATTCCTCCAATTCTTTGTTGTTGGAATAATCTACTCGGACAACATAGGTATCTTGATACTGGGATAAGTCTATTGGGTGGTCTTTTGTATCAATAGATGAGTAGTGGACATTACTCGATACCTTTGGTACGGTGACATCGAGATGGAATGGAAGCTGCAACAGTACACCTAATGTGATTTGTGTAATCAATAATAGCACAAGTTTATAATTCATATTGACTGTTTTGTAATCTTTATTGACTTGAACGCAGGAGTCCCTTTCTAGATTTAGTAATCAAAATTACACTGGCAAAGGGAAAATTTTGAGAGCAAAGTAAATTAGAATTTGAGATACCCTCGTGGTCGTGTGATGAACTCCAAAAAAAAGTAGATAAAATTACAAGTCGTGTGTAATGTACATTTTCCAATTGACTCGTTTCTTTTCTGTTCTCCCTCCCCACCATCACTAATATTGGTTTGAAGAAAAAAAATTACTTTTGACTCGCTATTGGTACGTTAATATCTACCAAAGAAGGATCTTATTTTTCAAGACCTTGATCACAAGCCAGTATGCAAAGAAGACTTTTACAAGCAACTGCGTCGTCTTTACTTAAGAAGGGTAGAGGAGTCAGCTCTACTTTTATGAGACTAAACATTTTGCCTGTTGCTAACTATTCCACTACCAAATCTGTTCCGTTAACGGCTGAAACCTATTCTAAGAAAGTACAACGTGACCCTAAATATAAACAACTCGAAGCACAAGACTTGGAATTTTTTAAATCAGTTTTACCTGAAAATTCAATCATCACTGATGAAGATGACTTGTTGTTCTATAATGAAGATTGGATGAGAAAATACAGAGGTCAGTCAAAATTGGTTTTGAAACCAAAATCTACTGAAGAAGTTTCCAAAATCTTGAAATACTGTAATGATAATAAACTTGCAGTTGTTCCTCAAGGTGGTAATACTGGTTTGGTTGGTGGTTCTAATCCTGTGTTTGACGAAATTATAATTTCCTTGTCATCCATGAACAAAATTAGATCCTTTGATCCTGTAAGTGGTATTTTGAAGGCTGATGCTGGTGTTATTTTAGAAACTGCTGATCAATATTTAGCAGAACAGGGATACATTTTCCCACTTGATTTAGGCGCCAAAGGTTCTTGTCATATTGGAGGTAATGTTGCATGTAATGCAGGTGGGTTACGTTTGTTGCGTTACGGATCATTGCACGGTTCTGTCTTGGGATTAGAAGCTGTCTTACCAGATGGTACTATTTATAATTCCTTGCACTCTTTAAGAAAGGATAACACTGGGTACGACTTGAAGCAATTATTTATTGGTTCAGAAGGTACATTGGGTATAATCACTGGTGTTTCAATTTTATGTCCATCTAGACCACAAGCACAGAACGTTGCATTTTTGGCTGTTTCAAGTTATGAGGCTGTTCAAAAAGTCTTTGTTCAAGCAAGAAGAGAATTGCAAGAAATTTTGTCGGCTTTTGAATTCATGGACAACACTTCTCAAAAATTAACTGCAAAACATTTAGGTTTAGACCACCCAATTGAAAGTGGCGATTTCCATTCTATGTGTTGATTGAAACATCTGGATCCAGTAAGGAGCACGATGATGAAAAATTGGAAATATTCTTGGGTAATGCAATGGAAGAAGGTTTAGTCGAAGACGGTATTATTGCTCAGGATGAAGCTCAGATTCAATCCTTGTGGTCATGGAGAGAATCTATACCTGAAGCATCAACTATTGGTGGAGGTGTTTACAAATATGATGTCTCTATTCCATTGGCTGATCTTTATGGATTGGTTGAAGATGTTAACGTTAGGTTAAATCAAGCTGGTATTGCGAGTTTAGAAGACGAATCAAAACCAGTTTTAGCAGCATTGGGTTATGGACATATCGGTGATGGTAACTTGCATTTGAATGTCAGTGTTAGAAAATACACCCCTGAAGTTGAATCTGTTTTGGAACCTTTTGTTTATGAATGGATTGCTGCTAAGCATGGTTCAATTTCTGCCGAGCATGGTTTAGGTTTCCAAAAGAAGAATTATATTGGATACTCTAAGAACGATATTGAAATTAATTTGATTAAAGAAATTAAGAATCATTATGATCCAAATGGGATTATGAACCCATATAAGTACATATAAAACAACTAAGTAGTGTAACATAGACCCACTATGTGGACTGTAAATAAATACAACTTTTGTATAGTAATTACAATAGAATATACTCGAATTTCCACCCTTAAATAAGGTGATAATCAAATTTAAATCAAATAATATTTATAATAATAATAGTAATGATGAAGAATAAAAAAACACATTAAAGTCTATGGTAAGGATATTCAATATCAAGAATCAACCGAAAATAATAACAATAATAAACAAGCAGAATGCCGAATCCAAGAAAGAAAATATAACACTCAAAACAAAAGAATATCTCAATCAAAAATAATCAAGAAACCGAAACAAAGAAGTAAACATCCTAAAGCAATAACGCTAAACCGGCAAAGAAACCAAAAATAATACCAAATCTTGGTACAATAAAATTAGCAAAACCTTCAGAAGAACTTATGGATTCAACGTTATTAGATGATGTATAATTGAATCCAACTGAAGATCCTTCAAATGTAAAAACTAAAGATTCAGATGAACTATCTTCTGAAACCATGGATGGTAATTCAGACACCATTCTCTTATGATAGGTATAAATACCACCTTTAGTATCATCTCTTTCTAACCCCGTAATAAGCATAAGTAGCCTCAGTTGGACAATAAGTGGTGTAGGTAGTTTCAACATCAGTAGTAGTACGAGTGACCCAGACAACACCAGTCTTAGTATGTTGAGTGGTACATGTACCACTGACACATGATGTAATAGTGACAATAGCAGTAGAGTGAGAAGTTTCAGTAACATAAGAAGTGACCACATACTCATCAGAAAAAGTACTAGGAATCGTACTATACAATGAACTGGATAACTCTTCACTAGAACTAATACCTTCCGTCGAAGATTCAATGGTTGAAAATACGATTTCAGAACTAGACGATTCAACAGACGACACCAACTCAGATGAATCACTCGAATACGCGTTACTCTCCATTGATGACAAACTAGACACATCCGATGATTGGGTGCCGATTGATTGAACACCAGATTCAGAGGCACCAGTAGATTCAGCACCAGAGGTAGCTGGACTAGATTCAGAGGTAGCTGGACTAGATTCAGAGGCACCAGTAGATTCAGCACCAGAGGTAGCTGGACTAGATTCAGAGGCACCAGTAGATTTAGCACCAGAAGTGGCTTGAGATGAACCAGAACCTTCAGTAGATTCAGCACCAGAAGTGGCTTGAGATGAACCAGAACCTTCAGTAGATTCAGCACCAGAAGTGGCTGGACCAGATTCAGAGGCACCACTTTCGGTGGATTGAGTAGTTGACAATAATGAGGATGAACTGCCAGAGACTGTATAGATGGAACAGTCTGTTTTGGTATAGACACAATGTTTTGAAGTAAACTTACTAGTCGTACAGGTAGTAGCAACTGTTGGAGTTGCCGCTGAAATTGAACTAATTTGAGTTGCTTTGTTGTTGGAACTAATGTTGATGACTCACCAGAAACAGTAAA
>WWPN01000012.1:0-11877 GCA_013177575.1 Candida sojae | reverse complement strand
ATTTATTTTTGTTTTCTTGATTGTACAATCTTTGAGTATTAGTTTCGTTTTCAGTAAACAACAATTCTGGTTCAATATCAGGATCATGTTCAGTAACACCAGGAGATGGAGCGAAAGACAAATAACGTTTACCAAACTTTTGAGTGTCAACTTCAATAGTGTAATTGTCGACTTGCTTGACACTTGGTTTAGTAATGTCAACATATTCATCACTTCCCCAAGCCCAGATGTTTCTCAAAGTAACGTGTGGTAAAATATGTAATGAAGCAGCTTTATCACTTCTGTTGTAGGCAGTGATTCTGAAATATAAATCGTGAGGGTGATCGCCCTTGGCAGATTCAAATACAACATCAAAGTATTCATTGTTCTTGAACAAATCAGTATCAGTGATTTCAAATTTTTTCCAATCTTGATCTCTTTTGGTTCTCTTCAACCAATTGCTTGTATGGGTACTCATTTTGAGGATACTTGTACAAATATTTCATGTAGGAATGGGTTGGAGTGTTATCAAGGTAATAATATTGTTCTTTGACATCTTCACCGTGATTACCTTGTGAATTTGTGACACCAAACAATTTTTCTTTAAGAATTGGATCTTTACCATTCCATAAAGCCATTGTAATGTTAATGAATTGTTTTCTATCGGAGACACCAGCAATACCATCTTCACCCCATCTGTACGCACGACTTTTGGAATCATCAAAACTGAATGCAGACCATGCATCACCATTGGCACTATAATCTTCACGAACTGTAGCCCATTGTCTTTCAGCGACATACAGCCCGAATTGACGCCAGGTAATATCCTGCATTCTTTTTTTCTGCATCAAAGTGAACCATGATGATTAATTGATTTGATTATCTGTAATATGGTTTCTTCAAACAAAAGAAGAAGGAGGGGGAAAATAATTCGTTGAAAAAAAAAAAAAATTCAGATAAGAAAATTCACTGAAATTTAAATTTAAATTCAAAAGGGATAAAAGGAGTCGGAAATAATGGATCAAAAAGATTAATTCAATTGCTACGGAAAGGTATAAATAGAAAGTTTGAATTGAAAAAGAAAAAGTTCTTTGTTGGATTAAAAGGGAGGAATTTAAACTTGGACAATTTAACACATGTAGGTTGAAAATTTCAATAAATTAAAATCTCCCTCCCCTCTTCGTATTAGATCATACAGAAGCATTTGTAATATTTATGTAAATTAAGTAAAAGAAAATCCAAAATATGCGTAGAAGAAGAAACAAAAAAATACAAGTGGATTTGTACGAATTCCTTGATTTCTAAAACCTTCGTATTGCTTGGATTGCTATGGTTGGGATTTTCTTGAATGGCGCCACAGGAATCGACTAGAATTTTGTATGATGGTACGACCCAGTAAAAAATTTAATGCGAGGACTAGAGGTTGTAATTCAGCATTCCGTAGGTCGAGATGAGGGATAGAGGCGGAAATTGGGGGCACAAAGAGATAGCAAGTAAAACAAAATTTTAAATTAATATATATAGCCACAAAACGTAAAACAACTAAGCAATTACAGCACAAATTTGTTAGCTTTAATAAAGTAATATCAATCTTAAATTCATACTTTGTCACCTATAATATAGATTAACTTGAAAGGAGTTATGATGGGCAACTAATCAACACCTTATTTTGAACTATCCTCAAATTGACACAGTATTAATTTCATAACTTTTTGTTGTAACCTAATATTTTTTTCAATTGAAACCACAAAACTAAACTTAACTTGTGTAATATTTCATTATTCCGGAGTATCAAACATTTCCGAGGTTGTAAATCCACAAAATTGTATCAAAGAAAAAAACAAAATTCTCATGCAACAACACGTGATATGAACCATTTCCGGTTTTGTTCACTCTGCCAAGTATTCCCTCGAATATAGTAAAACTGGGATAGTGTGTTGATGAACTGTACTTCATTGGATTGGGATACTGTCGACAACAACCTTTTACAAACGGCACCCTTATTCAAGAGAAGCTGCTAAATTCGTTTAGCATTGTATATTACGTAATTCTGGGTTCCAAAGAAAACTTCTTCGTTACTTTTTCTAACGACCAAAATATTTCAACTCAAATGGTCTAACTAAATTGTAACCAACAAAAGCAAAAATAATATTTAACTCCCATGATATATCACCACCATACTCACCTATTTTTCTAGCAATGACTCCTTGATACCAAGTTTGGTTCATAGAAAGTACGGTGGAACAAAACAAATCCAACCACACCAGCAATTCCCACTGGGACAGTCTTGGAGTTGTTGAAATCACTGACATCATACCCAGAAAACCCCTTTCTATAAATAAAATGCTCAGACATAGATATACTTAAATATATGGAAACATTATAACCAATGATGGATAAGAAATTGGATAATGCTGCTTCAAATTTGTAATACTGGAATTGAAAAGGCTAATGAAACCAAGTTTCCAATAATACACCATGCAATTCTTGGAACACGGGCAAATTGACTCCAGATACATTGAATGGCCAATGATAAAGAATATGAACCTGGCATATTGTTGGACACGGCACCCAATGCGAAAACAACAATGATAAATCTGTAACCCTGATTATGATTATCACCACATAAAATTTCATAAACCAATCCGCCAATGGAGTTTTCATTGTATGCTATTTGGAATCTTGATCCTTCAATGTTAACACTTGTACCAATAGCAGCACCTAAAACACAGGCAAAAATCGAAGGTAAAGTCAAACCAGCAATCATTGCTGAGGAAACTTTCCAGGGATTGGAATTAGATGGCATATAAACTGTATAATCTGCTGACAGAGGAATCCAACCAGCATTCAACCCAAAAATAACTGCAATGAAACTTAAGACATTACCAATTTCCGTTTCCCCAGTTGTCATCTCTCCCCATCTAAAAGAATGGGTTGGGGCAAATTTTGCAATGATAATAATAAATACAATAAAATTTGGAATCCAGGCATACTTCTCGTATAAATGAACTGTTTTGTAACCAAAAACAGCAAAAATACAAGTACAAATCACCAAAATTAAACAACCTGCCCAAGGGGGTAAGGGACCCACAGCACTTAAAAGTTGAGCACATGGGATAACATTAACTGCATTCCATCCAATACATGAAATAACATTAAACAATGCAAATATTCTCCCCATGATATTACCTGTAAAATAACGAGAAAGAATTTGTTGTCTTAACCCAAATTTCATTCCAAATGCACAATAAATACCAGTACAACAGGCCCCAATGAAACACCAGATACAGATAATAATAGTACTTGTTCTGAAATCTAAAGCAAAGGCAGTTGGACCTAAAGCACCGATGGATAAACCACTGATAACCATATTGGGAGATAAGAAAATGAATAATGGTGATAATAATGAAGTATCAGTTCTTTCTTCTTCTGGAACTCTCTCAATACCTCTAATTTCTGCATTGATACTAAGTCCAACCTTATCAACCCAGTTGGTTGCTTCTTTGGTTGTTCCAATGTGGGTGGAACTTTCTTCATCACCACTAAGTAATGTCTTCTCATTGTCTTCGGTGGTTATTCCCACATTTTTCTTGGTCTTTGACGTCTTCGGAAATACTCCTTGACATTTTTTGTTTGGTTGCTAAAAGGAACAGGAATTCTTTTCAAAAAAAAAAAATTTAAAACAAAATTCAAGATAAGAGCAAGAACCCCCTAGATATTAATAGTAAAAGAAAAATGCAAGAATGAAATTTAATACCCGTCGATGAGTCTAAATTAAAAATTTTGAAATTAGATCGGATGATTATAAATATTATTTTATCGTTTAGGAGAAAAATTTTTCCAGACAACATGCGTCAACAGGCTACGACTAGTTCACCAATAAATTACCACAAAAATTGATAAGGTACGGCACTAAACTTTCACCATCTCCAAAAAAAAAAAAAAAATAATATCAAAAGTGGAGATCACTCGACTTGCAGTCAACTATAACGCCGTGATTTATGATGTAGATAAAGGAAATTAGAATAATCAATGGGGTAAGAATTTAGATACTCTTAATTTTTGCAGCCTATTACCAAACACTTCTGGTAATTTTTTGACAAGGTTACAGTCATCTGGCGATAAAAGAAACAATACAAATTATACACAATGGGCTTGGCATCGCATCAGGGGTGATTACCTGATTCGAGAATGTGGAATTATATTGATAGCTTAACTACGAAAATAAATGAACGTTATAACTAATTACAACAATGTTATGTAAACTAAAAAAATAAATTAGATACTTGATACAGTTCTGGTACAAATTTGTGGGGTTATACATCATTAATACTATGCATGTAAATCCAACGGAATTTCCGATGGAACTAGAGATTCGAGTAGTTACAAATAAATAGTAATTTTTGATATTCAATTCAAGCCTCTTGAAATTTCAAACGATTCTCCCTGGTCGATTTTGTACTTTTTTCTCTCCTTTGGGCTAATTGAACACTTGCAACCACACGTTCTACGCCTGGCACTTTTCTCCGATAGCAAATACATATATATCACTGACTAAAACCCGTGCTAACACCGTACGCTTCAGTTATTATAATATCTATGATATGTACATAATGTATGTCTAGCTATTATAATTAAGACATTACACATGTACACACATCTTTTGGAAATTAAGTTGATCTTTGTCCGAAGGGGCCGACCATATGGGTAATCATGGGTTTTGGCGTACCTTGAGAGTAGTTACATCGTATTACTTACAACTCAAATCAAGAAAAATGAAAAAAAGTAAGGTATTCATAGAAATAAAATTTAATCACGGTGTATCTAAATAACAACAACGTCGATGATGACAACGACAACGACGATGTTGACAAAACTCTAATTAAGGTTCGGGTTCACATGGATCGTTATCCTTTTTCTCATCATCAATGGCTTTACAAACTTTTTGCTGCTCTTTCCTAAACATAGTGTTAAGATAATAAGTAGTGATAAAAGGGAAAATAATTGACAAAGTGGTGAACCAAGCCACTAAGATACCAATGTTTCTACCTAACTGTCTTCTTGTAGTCAGAAAGAAAATAGTCTTGATAGCTTCGTAGTAATTATGTGATGGCATGGCATAACCGTAACGGAAGAATTTAGGAAGAAGGCCCATTGGTGTAAATGTGGGGTAATATTGATAACAATAACGAAAATAACCCAAAATTGAAGTAATGGAGGATAAACGGTTAATAAAAACATACCCACAATTTCATTAATGGCACCAAGAGCCCACATATCCAAGAATGTAATCATCCAATAAACCATAAAACCACCTCTACCATAAGAATTAGTAAATGGAACTTGGAAAGCTAATGTAACCAAACAATAAAATAAACTCATAAAGAAAAATGATAAAACTGAAGAAAAATATCGGAAAACTAAAAAGTGTGATCGTTTAATTCCCAGTCTGGCTACTTCCATATTCAATGGACCAAAGAAATCCAAATTCATAATTGATAAAATGGTTAAATAAATGATACCATCATGGAATGGACCAACATAAATGGCTAAATTATATTGAACATTATCAACTTTTAAAATTGCAATGGAGTACCAAGTAATTCAATTTGGGTTTGTGAAGTCAAGGTTGTATTTCCAAAATGGCTCCCACCATTTTATTTTGAGCAGTTAACCAATAATCTTCAATGGATTGAAGTGCAGGAAGTCCCCAAATACTCATACCAAATGAATGTCTTGCACTTTCATATATTGATATGACACCATTTCCAGAAAGATTGAAATCTTCATCTCCTTGAACAACAGCATTATAATAGTTATATGTTGCATTTGGTGGGATATACAATGAAGTCCAATATTTTTCTTCATGAATCAATTCTGAAATTTGTTCAATAGAAGTACGGTTGTTTTTATCAGCCAATTCTCTAAAAGCAGTAATATTATAAAAATTCCAATTACCTTTTGATCTTCCTGCTGGTGTTTCTAAAACATCACGTAAAGTATTTCCAAAAAGTGGTTCAATTCCATCGATAGTAACATCATCTTCAATAACAACTAAATTTTTCATATTTTTAACTCTACTATTAATATTAAAAAATGAACCCCAATAAATTGAGAAAATTCCCAAGATACCAACAGCCATGATGAAATAATTCAAGGCAAAATGAAAAGCGATTTTCTTTCTTTGACTAGCGAATCGACTACTAAAAAAGGAAAAACCTCTTTGAATTTTATTTGATACTGTATGACGACCATCATTTACAACATTTGCAACAGCGTGATAATGAGGATGATTCGGTTGAGAAGATTGATCTTGTGGATTTCCTCCGGTTGAGAATAACTTTGGTTCTTGCAGAGAATCTTCTTCACTCGACATTTTTGAACTCATTGACTTTAGTAAGTTAAAATAAAAAAACAAGAGCAACAATTATTCAAAGGTAAGTTGACTGATTTGAAAAGTGAATTCCAAACAGATTTATATTTAAACAAATAAAAGGAGGAGAAGTAAAAGCAAAAAAAAAGGACTATGGCTTAGGTATCACATGTTCGGAAATCTAGGAATCTTTTAATTCATTCTATAGGGTATTTATAATCGAGGTTGGTTTGTAAAATTAGAATTTGTCAATTTTATTAATTTTTTTGAGTTATGTACAATGGGTTAAAATTTTATTTATTTTTGCTGTTGCTGTTTCTCTGCGTCTTGAAAAAAATTCTCTAGTAATTTTTTTTTTTATTTTTCCGCTGGGCGTGTAATTCCTGATTGTCAAATTTTTCTACGTCCAAATCATCTCCATAAACTTTAGGCGAATCCGGGGTGGCTGAATGAAGAGGCAGGAGAAAAGAATTTTTATTACTTCGTATCGGAAAACTAAAAAATCGTTAAATTGTATACCCCGGAAATACGCTAAATTAATGAGATGCTTTGAACACGGCTAACCATGGTTATAAAAATAAACAATTTATATCCAACCAATAGTCTGTGGTAATCCGGAGATGATGAAAAACACAAACGAAATCTACATTTTATTTCTCCTATTTGAATTTCAGTTACATAAAACACAACAACACAATTAATAAATAAATGAATTAATAAGCTTTAATACTACACTAATAGAGCGATATATACAATATTGTGGATTTACTAACAAAAAGTCTTGTAAACTTTGAACCACCATGGTTTTGATTCCATAATAATACGTTCTTCCGCTATTTCTTGTTTGACCGCCTCTAAATCAATTTGTCTTCTACCAGTATCGACATCTATCTCTTCAACAGGAAACCAAAACTTGGTGAGTGGAATTTTGAGGAAATAATAGGAATAGAGTTTATGACCCAACCAACACACAAACAATATTGGTCCACCAAGATAAATTTTAAAGAAACCTTGAACATCGGCTTCATGTTTACCTGGAGGAAATAATGCAGCCCAGAACTGTAACCCTAAAATAGCTATAATTGTAACAATACCGTACCATGAACACCATAGCGGAGATACGTATAATAATTCATCTTTGGGTATTCTGGCTTGGTGTATTAGTGCTCGATTGAATCTCAATTGACAAATGTTTATTGATAAATAGGTAAACAAGGCTCCCAACCCTGATAAACTCAACAACCATTGAAAAATTTGAACAGATACATCGTCTCCAGGAATACATATCAAATATGCCAATAATCCAAATGCAAATTGGACCAATAAACAACCCATTGGACGACCATTTTTGTCGATAAAACTCAAGAACCTTGGTCCTTGTTGTAATGCACCAATGGCACATAACACTCTAGTTGATGCATACACAGATGCATTTCCAACCGAAAGTACAGTCAAAATAACCACAGCGTTCATGATAGATGGTAATGCATTTATGTTCGCCTGTTTAATAGCAATCACAAATGGAGAACCATTGACACTGGAACCAAACCTTCCAGTTTCTTGTAATTCTGGAAGTTTATAAGAAACAACAAACCCAATCATAATAACTGTCAAAATATAGAATACCAATAATCGGTAAAAAATTTGTTTTCTTGCTTGATTAATTGATTTTTTGGGAGTTGAACTTTCCACGGCTGCTAACCCAAATAATTCTACACCAGCATAAGCAAATGCAACATTTGTCAAAATGTAACACAATTGTTTAAACGGCTCTACTGTATTGAATAATCCACCATCAGGTTTTTGCCAGTTTTTTGCACCAATATATGGTTGTCCTGGTACACCACCAGTAACAATGATAATGGACAAAATGTTAAATCCAATCACGGCAATTACTTTGATTATACTTATGGCCATTTCGATTTCAGCATATCCATATACACCAAAAAGATTAATAATGACAATAACCACGTAAAAAATAGTAACAAATACGGCGGGATGAATCGAAGTGGTCCAATATTCAACCGCTAATGAGGCTGCGATGATTTGTAAAGGTAGAGTAACTAACCATTGCAAGGCATAATTCCAGGAAATAGCAAAGCTTACACTCTTATCAATAAACAATGAACAATAAGTGGTAAAAGAACCAGATACGGGAAATGCCGTCGCTAGTTCTGATAATGAAGACATGGTTGCAAATATAACTGACCCCACAAAGAGCCATACGAGAACAAGGCCCAAAGGTCCGGAATGGGACAATGAACTACCTGATGAAATAAGTAACCCAGTACCTATAGAAGCACCCAAAGAAATCCATGTTAAATGTCTTGTACGTAATCTTTTAGATAATGGGGAACAAGAAGTTATTAGGGCATCTCTTTCTAATTGAGTAAAACGAGAATAATCAAAATTTGGATTGGCAGGGTTTAACTGAAGATGACTCTCTTGGTCACTAATATTGTTATAAACTGGAGGTAATGTGGAATAGTCAAAAGATTTAAAAGAATCAATGAAATCTTCTAGAACTTCTCTAGGAGTTCTGTGGTAAGTTGAAGTAGAAGAAGATGTGGTTGATGAAGAAACATAAGATCCATTTGTGGTATATGGCGATAGGGTAGTTGATACATTTGATCTGGGAATAGTACTACCATCATCTTCTACTGTTACCATTTGATTGTAAGAGTTCTTTACTGAACTTGCCATAATCTAAAAATTAAAAGGAAATGAAAATGAAAATGAAAATAATAATGAATTTTTTTTTTTCAAAAATAGGACCAAACAATGAAAAAAAATCCAAAATAATACCAGACTAAGCCAATATAAAGCCCTTCTATAATTTGTTGAATGATTTGATTTATTTAAATTTATACGTGACTAGCAAATATCTGAGTAATCAAACTTATAATGTAACTCATAAAGTAATGGTATAGGTTGTTGAATGATAGTATATATTGGAGATAGAGTATTAGTAAATAATGGAGACCAATGAATAAATAATTATGAGGAAATGATGGAAAGAAATACAAATATAAAGGTAAAATAAAATAAAATAAAATTATTTCTTTCAGGTTACACCATGAGTTGGAGTGAATGATGTTACAAGGGTATTATATATATATATGTAAATCCTTTAAAGTATTTGTTGAATATTTTACTATCTACAACATATTACCAAAAGGAAAAAAAGAGAGAGATAAAAATTCCTCATCTTATATTTATGGGCAACACAAATTTTCTCTCTTTTCTAAGCCGGTATCGTCTCTGGGGCGGTTAGCGGAATTAATCTTAGGGTAAAGAAAAAAATTAAGAAAAATTAGAGATAACGCAGATACTATAGAATAACCAATACAAATTAAAAAAAAAGAGGGAGTCGATTTCCCTGAAAATTTTTCTTGTCTTTTTTTTAAGTTTTTTAACATGACCAATCAGAGTATGTATTAATTTACAAATCATTTACTGAATCATTAACATGTGTACAGTATCTTGAAATAAATATAGTAAAGCAACAATAAGATACGAATTAAGATCTGATGATTTAAGATTTGTGATTGAATGATTAAAATGATGCCTCTTCTGAGTGGAGACAGGAAAAAAAAAACAAAACCAATGACACTTGTATTAGTAATTAAACGTACTTGCCTATGTGTTATATTGTATTAATTGCTTTATCCCTTTATATATTGTTGGCTTTAAGGACAACAAATCAAACTAATATGGCATGATTTGGTTTTTATCAATTTAAGCTCTAATTCAATCCCCCGTCAACTTTTGCGTTGTTAAGCATGCGGGTTATTAAATTTAGTACTACGAAAAAGAACTAAACCAAAAAAAAATACAATAAAAGATAAAAACTTAATGCACCTTCTCTACCCATACATCTTGCTCCTCTTCCTTTATCCTTGATTCTCTTCCCAAAGTATCACTTGTACCATATAGTCATGCTTTCCATGAAGTAATCCGAGAAATCCTTGTTTCTTAACAAGAACAACAATTAAACCCAGGATCGTACCTGTAAAGTCCAAGACTTTGATGACGTAATATGTTACAAAAAAAAGAAGTTGGCTATTTACTCAAAATTGAACATTTAGTTGAGTTTAGTGAGCATTTTGTTAAAACGTACAATATATTAACTCCTCCCACGTAAATATAAGCTTAGAGAACAAAATAACCACGTGAGATAGCTCGTACTTTTAAGCAGTGTTCATTTCAATGTCTAGATTTTTTTTTTACAATTACAAAGTCGTGTGAGACTGGCATAAAATAAATATGTAATTTTGCAACAACAAATCTATATATAAAACTTAATAAATAAATAGTAAATAGTAAAAAAAAAAAAAAAAGTCTAAGAATTAATCAAACTTAGACATGTCCAAAGATCTACCAATAGCACTTTTCTTAGTAGGTTCATCTTCCCCTGCTTGTTCTTGTTCTTGTTCTTGTTCATCGTCAGACGAATCAAGAGCAGATCCAGGAGATGAAAAAGTATCTTGACTATGGGATAACTTATCTCTAATTCTTTCTGAAAGTGATTGTTTTTCTTTAATGTCATAATTTTGAGCATGGGCATTGGTTCTACTAGCAATCTTCAATAAATTTGTAAATGAATGATGTCTTGAACCTAATGCACTTGAAAGATTAGAATGATTTTGACTATTCAAATATGAATCATTTCTTGAAAGTTCATCTGATCTTAATTCTAATTCACCAAAATCAAAATATCCATAACCTCCCATTAATTCAAAATTATCATCTTCATCATCTTCATCTGAATCAGATTTCTTAATGGTTGGAGTACTATTTTCAGCACCAGCAGCACCAGCAGTATTTTCTGTATCATTATTCTTATCTCCATCTTTAACCAAAGTAACATTATCAATTGGAATTTCACTTACCCACGGTCAAAGGAATTGGATGTCTCATAGATGGAATATCCAAAGAAATATGACTCAATTCATGTTCAATTCTTAATCTTTGTAATTCTTGTTTTCTTTGTTCAGAATCACTAATAGAAACCAAAAAGTTACTCTTTTGTCTCAAATTGATTTTCAAATCATGAACAACACGATGGAATGTATCCAAGAATCTTTCAGTTTGTCTATGTTTAGAACAAACAGTAATCAAAACTTTATCACGATGAATAATATATCCAATTCCAAAACCTTGATCAATAGCTGGTGGAATACCAAACAATCTCAATGCTGGGTTACCACAATTAGAAATCAACAATTCTGGACTCAGTAATTTATCAATGGCAGGATTCAACAATAAAGGAATACGAACAGCTTCTTTAGTCAAATCTGGAATTGGTGGTAAATGAGTATTAACACTATTCAATCTAGCCACTGCACTTGGTTTCTTAATAACTTGAATAATTGTCATCAAATGTCTTTCAAATCCTTTTCCATTCATGGCATCATGATATTGATGGGTATGTAATTCAGAACATTTCTTGAATGCTTCAAATTTCTCCAGTGGACTAGCACTGGTTATATAAAGCTTGACTAAATTAGAAAGAGCTTCATTTT